>CM056053.1:419482051-419747936 GCA_029574335.1 Rana kukunoris
CTGACGAGGATCGCAGGGTGAAAAACTGTTGGGCCTTCTTGAAAGTCACTGATAAGGGGAACCCCCATCTGTACGTGATTCCAGATCTCCGGGCCACCTCCAGTATCGGCTTCAGCATGGCTCTGCGTTGTAGGGTAGCCTTAGAGAGGTCGGGGAGGATGCGGAGTGCGGCGCCATCGAAATCCATCTCTCCCTTCTCCCATGCCTTCCGTAGCACCAACTCCTTCTGCGCGTAGTGGTGTATTCGGCAGATCACATCTCTTGGTCTGTCTGGATCATCCGAGCGAGGGCCCAGGGCCCTGTGGATCCTGTCGAAGGACATGCCAGCCGGGAATTCTCCTCCCAGCAGATCCCGGAATATGCCCAGCACCGATGCCGCCAGGTCTTCTGCCTCCGTGGCCTCCGGCATACCCCTCACCCGCAGATTGTTCCTCCTGCTGCGGTCCTCCATTTCCTCTAGTTGGAGCTGCTGCGTGAGGGCCGTCACTGCCTGGGTGGATTGTTGTGCCTCCACCGCTGCAATCCGTCTCTCTAGTGCAGCCACCGAGGTCTCCCCCACCCCCATCCTTTCCGACAGTGTCTCCACCTCACCTCTCACGGCCGCGATCTCTCTGCGGTGAGCCGCCTCAAGCCTATTGGCCAAGGCCTCAAAGTCGGATCTCGTGGGGATCGCCCGGAGCAGTTCCCGCAGTTCCTCGTCAGCACGTAAGGTGAGTGGGGTGAAATGCTGGTCCTGTGGGTCTCGGGGTTCCGCGGTGAGGATCGCTGGGGTAGTGAAGTCCACCCCAGGGGTAGAGGAGGACGCCGGGAGCGAGGAAGGGGCCTCCATCTGCAGGGCACCCATGGAGCTGAACCTCGTGCCATCCGCCATTTTGGTGGCCGGAGAGGTCCCGCTGCCAGTCAGGAGGAATTTGCGGATTTCACCGCTCTGATGTGGTTTAGGAGGAGTCTTCCGCCTACTCTTCCCTCTCCGCTTCCCAGCAGAGAACATGCCGGGGAATAACGATCAATATCACTGAAATATCACTGCAATAGGCCGGGCCGGACCGGGAGCTCCACAAATGTGCGACTCTACTCGTCCATGTCCAGACCACGCCCCCCTCCACTGGCGTTTTTACAGCCACTTTTCTGAGTGTTTTTTACAGCTTAAAAACGCCTGTCCATGTTTATTTTAAAAAAAAAAAAAAATATTTTTTTTGGAGCTGGAGCTTTAACCACTTCCGGTCCGCGCTATTGACATAATACGTCAGCAGCGCGGACCTGAGGCGCCGGGGTCACGTCTTTGGACGTGATTTGCTTGTAATTCCCCGCGCGCGCCACAGGGTGGCGCGCAGCGGGGAAAAACAGTCCCGACGCATCACCGAGGATTCGATGCGTGTACCCGGTGGCCGCGATGTCCGTCAGGTACACACGATCCTCGGTGACAGAGCAGGGACATGGAGCTCTGTGTGTAAACACAGAGCTCCACGTCCTGTCAGGGAGAGGTGACAGATGCTGTTTCCCTTGTACATAGGGAGACAGCATCGATCACCTCCCCCAGTCACCCCCCTCCCCCCACACAGTTAGAACACACCCAGGCAATACATTTAACCCCTTCCTCACCCCCCTAGTGTTAACCACTTCAATGCCAGTCACATTTATACAGTAATTGGTGCATATTTATAGCACTGGTCGCTGTATAAATGTGAATGGAGCCAAAATTGTGTCAAAAGTGTCCGATGTGTCCGCCGCAATATCGCAGTCAAAATAAAAATCGCAGATCGCCGCCATTACTAGTAAAAAAAAAAATATTTAAAAAAAATCATAATTCTGTCCCCTTTTTTTGTTTACAAAAATACGTAGAAGAATACGTATCGGCCTTAACTGAGAAAAAAAAAAAATATTTTTTTAAAAAATTGGGATATTTATTATAGCAACAAGTATTTCCACAATCCCCCCCGCAACAAAAACATCAAACCCAGCGACAACACACTGGACTAGATGTCAGAAGAAGCTCCACTCGGAACTCTTCAAAACCACTTTAAGGGAAAAAATAGAAACAATTCAACCGCATCAAACGGCCGTTGAAACGCTGGAGGCCATAAATTCGGCCATGCTACAGTCAGCCGACTTGGTAGCACCGAAACGCAAAACCCGCATCCGGAAAAACAACCGCAGCTGGTTTAACAACCAGCTGTCGTTACTGAAGCAAGAACGCAGAAGGGCCGAATCGGCCTGGAAAAGAAGTGCCTCAGAGCTAAACCTGTCCATCTACAAGGCGGCGACAAGAAAATACCACAAAGGAATTTTCCAAGCCAAGAAAAATTATTTTTCAGAGGCTATCAACAGCGCCTTAAACCGCCCCCGCGAACTCTTCAAGATGGTCACTCAGACCATGAAACCAGGATGTATTGAAGCCCCCAATACAGACACACAAGAATTTTGCAATGAACTATCGGATTGCTTCATTAATAAAATTGAGGCAATCCGTGAAAGCATTCAGCAAAACAATCCCCCCCTTAGCCCCCCCTGCAGCCTCTCACATAACACCCATAGTAATTCTCTTATATCAGGTAAGTTCACCCTGGAACCCATCTCCATCGAGGCCACCAAGAATGTTATTGACACTTTGCGTAACGGCACAGCGCCAAATGACATTATCCCCACAAAACTGCTAAAGGAATGCGCCTACATCTTGGCTCCTCCCATCACGCAGCTTATCAACCAGTCTTTCTTGGAGGGCATAGTACCCTCACAGTTGAAAGAGGGTATAATCCAACCCATCCTTAAGAAACCCTCCCTGGACCCCAAGGACCCACTCCACCGCCGTCCCATAACAAGCCTCAATGTACTCTCAAAGGTAATGGAGAAAGTAGTGGTACAACAGCTGCAACAGCATCTGGATACCCACAAGCTACTTGACCCATTGCAATCAGGGTTCCGTCCCGGACACGGGACTGAAACCGCGCTGCTCAAAGTATGGGACGATGTTCTCGAGGCCGCAGACGAAGGAGAATCTTGTCTTCTAGTTCTGTTGGACCTTAGTGCAGCTTTCGACACCGTAGATCACAAACTGTTACTGACGCGACTTGCTGAAGTAGCCAGAGTCGCAGAAGGCGATTTATCTTGGTTCTCCTCTTTTTTGGAAAACCGATCGCAAACAGTGAAATTAGGACCCTTCACATCTGAGAAACGCACAGTAACATGCGGAGTCCCTCAAGGATCGCCTCTGTCACCAGTGCTGTTTAACATTTATCTTCGTCCTCTTTTTGAGATTATCAACAGCCAAAACCTGCTGTATCACTCATACGCAGACGACACGCAACTTTATTTCCGCATTTGCAACAGAAAGGATCACCACCTCAATCTAGAGACATGCCTCTCTTTGATAGAGGACTGGATGACAAAGAGTTATCTTAAACTCAATGGAGCGAAAACAGAACTTCTTCTGTTTCACGCCAAGCAAAGGAATCAACCTGCAACAACCTGGACACCCCCGCCCATTCTGGGCAAAATCATCACCCCTAGCGCCAAAGTCAAAAGTCTCGGGGTCATCTTTGACTCCTTTATGACAATGGACGCACAAATAGGATCAGTAGTCAGCGGATCTCACCATCTGTTGCGCCTACTACGCAGACTTACCCCCTTCATCCCCAAAGAAGACTTAGCGGTCGTGGTGGGAGCAATTGTCAACTCCAGATTGGACTATGCAAATGCCCTTTACCTCGGACTCCCCAAGTACCAAATCGCTCGTCTGCAAGTCGTTCAAAATACGGCCGCCAGACTTGTGACTGGAAAAAAACCCTGGGAATCAATCTCACCTTCACTGAGATCCCTTCACTGGCTACCAGTTAAAGACAGGATTGCTTTTAAAGCTCTCTGTCTAACGCATAGATGTGTCCATGGGAATGCCCCCCAATATCTATGCGATAAAATAAAAGCTCACAATCCCAATCGCATCTTGCGATCCACCAATCAGAACCTACTACAGATCCCAAAAGCCAACTACAAGTCCAAAGGAGAAAGAAGATTCGCCGTCCAAGGTCCCAGACTATGGAACGCTTTACCAGCCAGCATTCGGTTGGAGGCGAATCACTTAGCCTTCAGGAGAAAGATCAAGACTCATCTCTTTTGATATCAAAGGAGACAGGAACAACAAGCGCCCAGAGGCGATTCAGTTCGCATGTGCCGCGCTCTATAAGTTTTTCATTCATTCATTCATTCATTCATTCAAGTAAAAAATATATATATTTTTTTAAATTGTCGCTCTTTTTTTGTTTATAACGCAAAAAATAAAAACCGCACGGGCGATCAAATACCACCAAAAGAAAGCTCTATTTGTGGGGAAAAAAAGGACGCCAATTTCGCACGACCGCGCAATTGTCAGTTAAAGCGACGCAGTGCCGCAAGCTGAAATTTCGCCTGGGCATGAAGGGGGTTTATGTGCCCAGTAAGCAAGTGGTTAAAAATGCCGCGGCAGCGTTTTTGCGCGTTTCTGCGCGTTTTTGAGCGTTTTTTAATGTCTGGCGTTTTTACAGCTCTATTGCTGGAGCTTCAGAACGCACTGGTCCCGCGTTTTTTTTGCAGCTTAAAAACGTCTCAGCCATCTACAGCTCAAAAACGTCATGGTGGGCATGAGGCCATAGACTAACATGGACAGGCATTTTTAAGCTGCAAAAAACGCCCAGAAAAGTGGCTGTAAAAACGCCAGTGGAAATGAGCCCTAAGGCTTCATTTCCACTGGCGTTTTTACAGCCACTTTTCTGAGCGTTTTTTACAGCTTAAAAACGCCTGTCCATGTTTATTTTAGAAAATTGTATTTTTTATTTTTTTTGGAGCTGGAGCTTTAAAAACGCAGCGGCCCCCGTTTTTGAGCGTTTTTTAATGTCTGGCGTTTTTACAGCTCTATTGCTGGAGCTTCAGAACACACTGGTCCCGCGTTTTTTTTGCAGCTTAAAAACGTCTCAGCCATCTACAGCTCAAAAACGTCATGGTGGGCATGAGGCCATAGACTAACATGGACAGGCGTTTTTAAGCTGCAAAAACGCCCAGAAAAGTGGCTGTAAAAACGCCAGTGGAAATGAGCCCTTATAGGTAAAGTTGATCTAGGTAATATACGATTGCCTCCAGGGGATCATTAAGAATTTTTTTTTTCCTGCTGGAGCAAATTGGAGAATGCTTTGCTGTTTTTTTTTTGTCTTTCTCTGATTCAACTGTGGGTGTTGGATTGTGTATATAGGATTGTATGATTTTTTTTTATCTATTTTTTAGGAATTTTTTGTTTTTCCATTTTCATTGGTTTAACTAGATGGACTTGTGTCTTTTTTTCAACCCGACTAACTACGTAAGAGCCCTTTGTTTACTCTTTCTAGTATTGAGTTGCATGCCAACAGCCCTTATTATGCCGCGTATACATGATCGGATTTTCCGTCTGAAAAACCTTGGATGTTTTTTCCGATGGAGTTCAGCTCAAGCTTGGCTAGCATACACACGGTCACACAATAGTTCTCTGAACTTTCGTCCGTCAAGAACGCGGTGACGTACAACACTATGACGAGCCGAGAAAATGAAGTACAATGCTTCCGAGCATGCATCGGATTGTTTCCGAGCATGCGTCAGAATTTTTTACGTCGAAATTGCTACAGACGATCGGATTTTCCAATAGGAATTTTTTACGTCGGAAAATTTGAGAACCGACTCTCAAAATTTATATTGGAAATTCCGTTCTCTGTATGAAACTCCAGGCATGCTCAGAATCAAGTTGACGCATGCTCGGAAGCATTGAACTTAATTTTTCTCGACTCGTAGTGTTGTACGTCACCGTGTTTTTGGACGGTCGGAATTTGGTGTGACAGTGTGTACGCAAGACAGCTTGATTGGAATTCCGTGAAAAAAATCTGTCTGAGTTTATCCCGACGGAAATTCCGATAGTGTGTATACGGAGCATTAGTGTGTCCTGAGGACAAGAGTTGAGAACCATTGCCCCAAATGAATGTTCATTACAATTAATCTAAATGAGCTCATTAGGTAAAAAGAAATCTTCTTTGCTCAATCAAAAGTTATGGATGGATAGATAAGGTGTACTAAACCTTTAACAGTCAAAGGGCCAGATTCTCGTATGAAATACGACGGCGTATCTCTCCATATACGCCGTCGTATCTCTGTATTTGTGCCTGGGTATCTATGCGACTGATTCTTAGAATCAGTTACGCATAGATTTGGCGTAGATCCGACTCGCGTAAGTCACTTACACCGTAGGATCTTAGATGCAATTCTACGCTGGCCGCTAGGTGGCATTTCTGTTGATTTCTGCGTTGAATATGCAAATGAGCTAGATACGCGTATTCCCGAATGTATTTGCGCCCCGTCGTCGTAGTTTACGTCGTTTGCATAAGCGTAAGGTTACCCCTGCTATATGAGGGGTAACCTTGCGTAGGTTCGGCGTATGCTTTGTTAAGTATGGACGTCGGGACAGCGTCTTGTTTTTCCGTTGTTTACGTCGTTTGCGCAATTCGTTCTCGAATAGGGTTTGCGTAAGTGACGTCCACATCGGTTTCATTGACTTTTTGCGACGTGATTTGGAGCATGCGCACTGGGCTACGTTTACGGCCGGCACATGCGCAGTTCGTTCGGCGCGGGGGTGCGCTTAATTTAAATACAAGACGCCCTACATTCCCAATTTGAATTACGCGGGGATACGCCGGCCCATTTACACTACGCCGCCGCAAATTACGGAGCAAGTGCTTTGAGAATATGGCACTTGCGTCTGTAAATTGCGGTGGCGTAGTGTAAATAGGATACGCCGCCAGGTACGTGAATCTGGCCCAAAATGTTTATAAAATCTAATCGTTTCCACTAATTTTCTTTACTACATGTCCTGCTTATACTACTCCCCTCACTGTAGCATACAAATATTTTATCCCTAGTATTTGTGAGTTAGATCAGTGTTTTCATGTTACCTGCACTGTATATAATTCATACTGAAATAAACAATCATTCTTTTATTCTTTTAAATTAAGGAGACAATATTTACCTCAATAATTTGTAAGTGATTTCTCACTTTATATTACTAAATTGACAGCTGAACAAAGCAATGTTGCATTTAATGAATAATCAATCATTTGCTGCAGAGAAAACATGCTAACAAGTTCAGTGACACATTCCCCTGTCATGTAGATTCCATTGTCTCTAGACTGTTCAATACTTTGTCTTTCCATATACTATTTACATGCAGAGGTCATTTCTAAGTACTAAATATACTCTTACAGTTGTGTATTACTCATGTGTCCTTTGGGTATCCTGTAGAGATCTTGAGTATATACATATATTTATACACACAATACTGTGCAAAAGTTTTAGGCAGGTGTGAAAAAAATGCTGTAAAGTAAGAATGCTTTCAAAAATAAATATTTTAATTGTTTATTTTAATCAATTTTCAAAATGCAAAGTTAACGAACACAAGAAAAATCAAATCAATATTTGGTGTGACCACCCTTTGGCTTTAATTGGTTTGACCACCCTTAAAATTCATATCTGTTCATGGGTGTCCGCTCCATAGGGCAAGGGGGGGGGGGGGCAACTGACCCCCCTGGAAAATCGAGAAGGTGTTGAAGAGTTTTGCGGCCGCGGGCTGTCTGAGCGGTCCTGGGCCGGATGTCACACAGGCACGGCGAGCAGAGAAAAGCCACACTGTGCCTGTGCAGCGCTGATGGCTGATCTGAGGTACTGAATGGGATGGGGGAGGGGGGGTTTGTGCTGAATGGGGGGTCTATCAGTGCTGAAGGGGGGTCTGTGCTTAAAGGGGGTCCATCTGTACTGAATGGGGTTCTGTGCTGAATTGAGGGGTCTGTGCTGAAGGAGGGGTCTGTGCTTAAAGGGGGTCCATCTGTGCTGAAGGGGGGTCTGTGCTGAATTGAGGGGTCTGTGCGGAATGGGGGGATCTGTGCTATAGAAGGGGTCCATCTGTGCTGAATGAAGGGGTTTGTGCAGAATGGGGGCTCTGTGCTGAAGGTGGGTCCATCTGTGCTGAAGGGGGGGGTCTGTGCTGAATTGGGGGGTCTGTGCTATAGGAGGGGTCCATCTGTGCTGAATGGAGGGGTTTGTGCAGAATGGGGGCTCTGTGCTGAAGGTGGGTCCATCTGTGCTGAAGGGGGGTCTGTACATTCTCTAGGCTATATTTATATGGGCATGGAGTAAAGCTGAATTATCTCAAGAGATATTTCACACTGCCAGCTGGCCGTATTATCGGTAAATCGGCGCTTTACAATAGTTTTAGCTGCGCTATTAGGTCGCTAGCGGGGTGCTTTTAACCCCCACTAGCGTTTGAAGAAAGTGTTAAATGCAACAGTGTATCGCTGCTGCAGAAGCGCCCATCCCTGAAAAAATTTCAGCGGACGCCCATGTATCTGTTGTTTATCTTTAGAAAAATTTCTACAATATCTTGTACCAAACTTGAAGGGGTTGTAAAGGAATTTTTTTTTTTTTTCATATTAAGCATCCTTTACCTGCAGACATTCCTCTTTTCACTTCCTAAATGTTCGTTTTTGCTCAGAAGTTGCTCTATTTCTTCTCTGTTCTATTCACTTCCTGCTTGTCTGATTCTTACTCACCACCGTGAAGGGAGGCTTTACTGCAGTGATCAGTGATGTGCTCGCCCCTCCTGTGAACTACATCTGTGCGGCAGGACTCTCTCTACATGTTAGACTTCAAGGAGGTGTAAATTACTGGGCGTGCCGCAATGCATACTGGGAAATGTAGTTCTTATATGAACGAGCACCGCAAACCAGGAAGTGAATGAGAGAACAGAAACTAGAACGCCAGAGGTGATATAGATGAAGGAATTTAATAGGTATTTACTCGTTTTTTAACAGAATCATTACACTATTCTGTCTGTTTACCTTGCAGACATTAATTTTAGGCAAAATTTTTTTTTCCTTTACAACTCCTTTAAGGAAAGATTGACCAGACAATGTTTTAGAAATGTAAAAAAAAAAAAAAGAATAAAAAAAGAGAAAGAAACCACCCTATAAATAAAAAAATATATATATCAATTTAAATACATTTTTCCCAATAGTGAAGCAGCAAACCTCCTGTGGAACATATACACAGTAAACCATATACAAAATAAACAGGTTGCGTTAATAACATATAAATTGTCAAAAAATTGCAGGATACCCGATGCTTACATTTCTGTTACCGTTCACAATCCATACACCTCTGGTTCTCAGAGTACTGAGCGAGTAATGTTAGACCAATGAAGCACTTGTGTTTCAGTACGTTTTCGTTGTTATATTTTATCTTTCTCCTGGATCTTGTTCTGTATTTCCTCTTCACTGTTTTCCATACAAGGAGGCCTATTACTTGTTTTTATTACTTTCCCATTGTATTCAAAACTGGAGTATGGTGGTGTCCCCCAGTGGCGGCTGGTGCTCAAAATTTTTGGGGGAGCGCAAACGAAAAAAAATATTGCAGCCTCACTGTGCCCATCAAATGGAGCCACTGTGCCATGCCATCAAACGCAGCCACTGTGCCATCAATTGTCACCACTGTTCCATGTCATCAAACGCAGCCACTGTGCCATCAATTTGCACCACTGTGCCATGCCATCAAATGCAGTCACTGTGCCATGCCATCAAACGCAGCCACTGTGCCATCAGTTCGCACCACTGTGCCATGCCATTAAACGCAGCCACTGTACCATCAAATGCAGCCACTGGGCCATTAATTGGCACCACTGTGCCATGCCATCAATTGTCACCACTGTGCCCTTTAATGGTCGCCGCTGTGCCAATTGTCCCCACTGTGCCCATTGTCCCCACTGTGCCCATTGTCCCCACTGTGCCTATTGTCGCCACTGTTGATGTCACTGTGCCCTTTAATTGTCGCCACTGTGCCCATTTATGCCGCTGTGCCAATTGTCCCTATTGTCCCCACTGTGCCTATTGTCGTCATTGTGCCCTTTAATTGTTGCCACTGTGCCCATTCATCCCGCTGTGGCAATTGTCACCACTGTACCCATTTATGTTGCCGCTGTGCCCTGTAAAGTACCCCCCCCCCCCCCCCGCCCGGCACTTACCTTTACTGGAGTCAGGCATCCACGTCCCACGATGTCTTCTCCTGCCCTCGATGACTGACAGGCGTCTCGGCCAATCAGGTTACCGGTAGCCAAACTGATTGGCTGAAACGCCTGTCAGTCTTATCCAAGGAACGCACCCCCCGAGCGTTCCGAGGATTATTGTTTATTGTTTATTGTTTGTTTCTTATACAAGGCGCATAATTCACAAAACATGTTTGCATCGATGCGCCTGCTTCCCATCCAGTCACGTTACCAGAAACATACCAAAAAGAACAAACTTTAAAAACAACATAAAATCGAGTGGCGGTTACAATAAACATATAGACATTCTAACACTCGGTACTACATGTATACATTATAAAAACGTTAAAAACTGCATAAAAACAACAAAAAAGGAAGAGGGGGGAAAGGAAGGAAAGGGAAAAAGGGGAAGGGGAAAAGATAGAGAAAGAGATATCTCACCCCAAACCACTAAAGGCCCTAGTAAACAACAGAGTCTTCAGATCTTTTCTGAATACCTGGTACTTCTCCTGTTGTTGCAGGTGGCATGGAAGCAGATTCCATAACTGGGCAGCTTGAACTGAAAAAGCTCTGCCCCCCCCATTTTTTCAGCCTATAAGGCCGAACCACCAATCTAGTTTGTGACGTGGCCCGTAAGGCTCTCGTCACAAACTGTCGCTGCAATTTCTTGCGGATATAACATGGGCCTAGATTATTAAAGGCTTTGTAAGCAATACAAAGAACCTTAAATTCTGATCTCTCCCGTATTGGGAGCCAATGGAGGCTCTTCAGGTGGGTGGAGGTGGACGTCCGCCCTGGTAGCCCGAGTGCCAGCCGAACTGCCTGGTTCTGGATTTTCTGCAAGCGTCTAATCTGGGTCTGAGGCAAACCCATGAAAAGAGCATTGCAGTAATCCAAATGGGGTAAGACTAGCGCTCTAACTACAGCAATTCTGGCAGAGAGGATAAGCTTCCGGGACCCGAGGGCTGTACTCGGAAAGCCTATCAGAGCCGCTGGCTCTGATAAGCACTTCTGTACAGCCAACCAGCTGCCATTATTCAGATGGCCGGACATGAGCGCCGACCATCTGAATAGAACGGCGGTAGCAGGGATAATAACATAGATTCGTGCAATGCATGAATCTATGTTATTAGACTCAGTGGCGGTGACAGCCAGAGGGGGCGGCGCTCCAGCGCCCTCTATGGACGAACCGCCACTGGTGTCCACCATGTTAATGTTTTCATTTTCACTGACCTTATGAATCTTGCACTTTACCCATGACACATAGGGAAGTTATGTATAAAACATGGAACTACTAACAACCAACATTTTGTATTCTGTAGTATGATGTGGACACTGTATGCTGTGTAACCCATGATATTACTGATATACCTTCTGATTGCTGATGACAGCTTGTTTTATTTTTTATTTTCCTGTATCCCTTTTCTTTTTGATGAAAATTTTTAACAAAAAGTTGATTATAATAAATAAATAATACTAATAAAAAAAAAAAAAAAACACTTGCAGTCTCCGTAGGAAGCCTGTGTGACAAGGTGACAACACAGGAGCAAAACTGGAGTTGTCACCCTATAATAGGAAGTGCCTTAACAAGGATCTTCATGGCAGAATCACAAGGTATTATTTTAATAAAAGCTGCAAATGTAAAAATGTAAAAATACTTTTAAAATTATATTAATACAATAGAACTTATGTGGGATGTGAGCAATTAAGTTCATAACGTATATACTTCAATCCTTAATGAATTCTGACTTTTAAGCATGACCAAGTTTTCTGTATCTGTGTGTACTGTATATACAGTACAGTAAAACCTTGGTTTGAGAGTAACTTGGTTTGAGAGTGTTTTCAAAGACAAGCAAAAGTTTTAAATACATTTTGACTTGATATACAAGCGATATCTTGATATAAGAGTAGCGTCATGTCACAACTGGGTATAAAAGAGAAGAGTGATGCCTCTAATGCCCATACGCACAATCGGAAATTCCGACAGCAAAAGTCCGATGTGAGCTTTTGAGCGGAAATTCGACTGTCGGAATTTCCACCAACAAAAGATTGAGAGCAGGTTCTCAAATCTTCCAATGGAAAAAATTCCTATTGGAAAATCCGATCATCTCTAGCAATTCCGACGCGCAAAATTCCGATGCATGCTTGGAAACAATTAGACGCATGCTCAGAAGCATTGAACTTAATTTTCTCGGCTCGTCGTAGTGTTGTACGTCACTGCGTTCTTAACGGTTGAAAGTTCAGAGAACTTTTGTGTGACTGTGTGTATGCAAGCCAAGCTTAAGCGGAATTCCGTTGGAAAAACCATCCAAGCATAAGTGTAGCAATATGGTTACATTTAAAGAAGGTACAACATTTAGAAACTCACATGGTTGCTGATTAAAAGAGGCACATCTAAGTAGGCAGACATCCAGGGTAAAGCTGTCCACAAAGACCATCCTCCTCACCGCCATTGATGTTGTCCCTTCCACAAGCAGCTCAAGCCTCGCTTTCAGATCAGTCTACTGCAGGGTAGTCTTCTTGGTCACGATTGCAGACCGACAACTGTGAGAGCAAGCGGTGGGGAAGACGGTCTATGTGGATCACTTTACCTTCGGATCCCTGCATACTTAGACGTGCCTCTTTTAATCATCAACCATGCGACTTGTTAAATTTTGTACATTCATTAAATGTAACCATATTGCTACACTTGGAGGCGCCTCTCTTCTCTTTTATACTGTGAAGCTCCTGCTGGATTTTGCTTCTAATCCCCTTGTGGAGGCTTCAATTTGTGGATGGACAATTTATGATTACACAACCTATCACATTGCTATAATCTTTTTATATGGATTATAGACTGAAGGACCTATGAATAAATGGTTGTGGAACGAATTATTTGAGTTTACATTATTTCTTATGGGAAAATTTGCTTTGATATACAAATGCTTTGGATTACAAGCATGTTTCTAGAACAAATTATGCTCGCAATCCAAGGTTTTACAGTATACCGTATTTATCGGCGTATATCACGCACTTTTTTCCCCTTAAAAAGGGGAAAATCGTGGGTGCGCGATATACGCCGATAGCAGCTTCCCGCGCTCAGTTTGAATGGAGCCACCGACATATACCGAGTGCAGTACACTCGGGTACATTCGGCTAGGCTCAGCTTCGCTCGTGCTCACGCATAAACGTCACAGAGCGTGAGCACGAGCGAAGCCGAGCCTTGCCGAATGTACCCGAGTGTACTGCACTCGGTATATGTCGGCGGAGGCGTTCGAACTGAGCGCGGGAAGCAGGGATTCGACTTGAGGCGCATGCTGGAGAAGCCGGGAGGACACCACCGAGGCCGTAGACGGACGCCGGACCGGACAATGGACGCTGGGCAAGACACCAAAACTGTAAGTAGTAAAATCTTATAACATTTTTTTTTACAGGAATTTCGTGGCAACTTTAGGGGTGCCCGGTATACGTGGGAGCGCGCTATACCCCAATAAATACGGTATATATGGTCAAGGATTGCTTTCTTTTGAAATAGGAAATACATCTAAAATACAACTTTTCTATAGGCATATAAACTCATCTACTTTGAATGTTTAATTCATTCTATGATATATAAAGAACATTGGTGCCTTTAATGAAAACTGTAAATCTAGTTACATGTAGATAACCTATTGTACATAATGATCACAACACGCAACCAATCTACAGCCCATGGAAAAAACTTGAATCATCAGGTTTCCTTTCTATTGTGTTGGAAGCGTGTGACCTGGATGTACAGTCATACGTGAACACATTGTGATTCTCTCCTCACAGCACTAGAACAATGAAAAGCTTTTAGATCTTCTACAAGGCGTTAACTGTTTTACTGGCTGTATCAATTCTTTAAAAGGACCTAAAAAGCCAGAAGCCTATCACTTATAATGTATATTGGATATATGTTACAAATTCACACAGAGAAGAATCTGGTTAAAGCGCGTCTTTCAAATAACACTCAAAAGAGGATAACAACATTTTTAGAAAAATAGCAATGACCAGGACATATCTGTGTTTCCATGAAAATGAATGGACACAGCTCATCAGACTCGTACCTAGATAAGAGGAGCAGTAAAGCTAATCACTGGGCTATACTAATAGGTGTAGCATATGTATTTAAGTAGATAGGGCCACCTGTGCATACATATGTCAGAAAAAACTCAGATAGAAAGAAGGGATAAAGAACATTAGCAGTTCATACTAAATCAGAACTTGCATGAAAAGGCAAGATCTGCTTAAACGTAAACCCCTGCCACCCTATGTGATAAAAGCAGGACTACCTGTAAAAAAAGATATTAGGAGAAAAAGCAAAAATATTCTAAATTACATCCTGACTTCCACCCATGACATGTAGACAAGGGTGACACCTTGAGCCCTCTGGCAGGGTCACCGATAAGGAGGTACCACCAGGCCTCCTGTAGGGGGCCTGGGCCCCATCACTTACCCGGGGGGCCCAGCCAGCCGGCAGCTTTAGGTTTCAGTAGTATATATTCCATACATACTGTGAGCAATATTATTGTTGCCCTGTGGCTTAAGGGTGGTAATTCGTATTCCCTGGGCTTGAAGGGGTCATCTTTTAACCCAGAGAGGCTCAGAAGACTGTATTGAATGCTGTGTAGAAAAATTAAGCACTGAAAATGTTTGCTTCAGCTTCTAGGCCCAGCACTAGATCTGGATTTTCACAGAGAGCATGTGATTGGATCTAGCTCTAAGCCCAGAAACGTAAACAACCATTTTCAGGTCCTCTGATTGGGCTACATAGCATTCCATAGGAGCGCCAGTAGAAGAAGAACTCTGCTTTCACAGACAAGGCTGCATTTTTTTTAGCTGGGTGGGATCAGGGAATGGGGTTGGGGGCCGCATTAAGTAGGCTGTACAGGGCCCTGTGATTTCTAATAGCGGCCCTGCACTCTGGGCCCACATCACACAAGAAGGGGCCAATTATATTCTTAAAAACAACTGTTGTAAGTATATAACTTTGACCAGATACCAGCCGACCTCTTGCAATCCCCTATACAGCAGGGCTTATAATGGGAGGGGGTACGATAGTAAAAGGATTCAGTAATTTGGGCTACAGTACACATGTACTAAAAAGAAACATGCTGATAGGAGAAGAGAGCATAGTGACAGAGAGATGAGCTCATCAGTGTGCTGTATCTCATATCTCTGTTTAGTCACAGGCTGAGGGTGGATACAAGGCCTAGTTGTATTAGTCAACTACAATGAAGGAAAAAAATCAGGTCTCCAGGCTGAGTCTGGCATGACAGTAAGTGGCACACACTGGGTGGCACACACTGGGGGGTGTCAGGCCAGTGCTCCCCCTCTGCAACTGACTCGGTGAAAGTGACATGGTGACAGGGCAGGTTACAGCAGGGAGAGGCGAGCTGCAGTGGAGTTGCAAGGGGGCAGGGTGACACCACTCTGAGCAGTCCTGGATGTCTCACACAGGAACAGCTGAGCAGAGTGAAGCCGTCTTGCCCTCCTTTCTGTTTATGTGTACACAGGGGGAGGGGACCTGCTGTGCATGTGCTGCGCTGATCTGAGGTACTGAATGGGTCCGTACTGAAGGGGGGGGGTCTGCACTGATGTGGGGGGTCTGCACTGAATGGGGGGTCTGTACTAAATGAGGGGTCTGTACTGAAGGGGGGTCTGTACTGAAGGGAGGGTCTGCACTGAAGGGGGGGTCTGTACTGAAGGGGGGGGTCTGCACTGAAGGGGGTTTGTACTGAATGAGGAGTCTGCACTAAAGGGGGTCTGTACTAAATGGGGGGTCTGCACTGAAGGGGGGGGTTCTGTGTAACATAAAGGGGTCCAGAGCTGTGGGGGCTGTATAATGTAAAGGGGTCCAGTGCTGTGGGGGCTGTATATTGTAAAGGGGTCCAGAGGTGCAGGGTGCTGGGTAACGTAAAGGGGTGTAGGGGGCTGTGTAATCTAAACGGGTGCGGGTGGGCTGTGTAGTAGTGACAAAGAGATGCAGAGTTATGCAGGGGGCACAGTGAGGTGTTTTTACATTTTAACGTGGGGGGTGACAGATATAGGATCCGCCCTGGGGGCCGAATGCTCTAGGTACGCCCCTGTCTAGCTATTTGCCTTAAAGCGGAAGTAAACCCATCCATTTAACAGTTTCAAAAAGCAGTTAAATTTCCGGCATGCCGGGATTGCCAACTGTCACATTGGTTGTGTTCTCAACCAGACTGTCAAACCATCCAATGGCTGGTGTCATAACTGATCACATGTGCAGCAGCACGGCATTTGAAGATTAAACAGAGGCCAAGATGGGAGCTTCCTTGGCTGAAAATGATAGAAGGGTTTACTTCCACTTTAAGTTTAAAGAGTGTACACCTGGCAATATTTCTGTTAAAAAGAAATAATTGTCATAACTAAAACAACAAAAACTAAAGTCTGGATAATAAATGAAAAATGAAGATTCCCCTTTCCTGGGTGAGAAATCTGCGATCACTAAAAGCTACCTCACCGCTGATGAGTAGTCAGTAAAGAGATTATTATGCCCACACTGTATGTGCATAATGTTAGTCCGCAATGTGTCAATGGATTTAGTACTTTTTTAATAAGGCTGACAAAAAGAGACAGATTTATTGATTGTACATTGAAAGAGGGAGATAGGAAGCAGAACATTATAAAGAATCCAAGTCTATTGCCAAGGGCACCATGGGGTATCAAAATCGAATTTGTGTTATAATAATATTGTTTACATAACTAGGGAATGTTCTTTTTTTTCTTATTTGTTCATTATACCTTTATTATCTAAGGCCACAATAAATCGGATTTGGGTGCATTCTAATTATATTTATTTTTATACATGATGCCATTTGCAGTTTTGAATTTATTATTGGTAAAACATTGCTACAAGCGGTCATCTTTAATTAATTTATTGTATGCCTCATACCACCTGGACAGATTTCTATTTATAATACAGGTTCTAAAATAAGCTCTTCTGCTCGTATATATTTCTCCAAATTTTAGTTCAGAAGTGGAGGAGAAAAGATTAGGGCTGGCTGGAGTCCATTTGTAAATTCAAATGTGCATTGATCCTTTTTTTAATCCAAATAGCATCACCTAAGTACATGTTAAAGTGTATGTGAACCTTAAATCAAGTTTGTCCATGTTTGGCATCTTGCCACACTGCATATAACTGTCTTATGAATTCATTGTTTGCTTAGAAGCCGCTACCTTGCAATTAGTGTCAGAGTTGGCAGCCCGTCATGTGAGCTTCTGTAATTGCTGACCAGAGGGTTGTCACACATCACAACTAAACTACTAGTTGCTCCACTCAAGACGAGCTTACAGGACCTGAAAGATGGTCTAAGATTATTAGAAGAAAAAAAAATTACCACCATGTTTATGCATATGTGGAAAATGTTATCTCTTCCTAACAGAACAGCTTTCTAGGGGCTATGTTTCAAATTAACCTGGTAGAGTGTGAAGCTTATAGGATACTAGGTTTATGGCCCGTACACACAATCCGAATAATGGACGAAAACTGTCGTCCGAGGAAGAATCGTAATATTTTCGGATCATGTGTACACTACTTTCGAGAGCCGAGAGTTCATCCGATATTATTCGATCGGACAAGCACAAAAAATTTCCTCGTATGATACCAGATCGTACGATTTTCGCTTACTCAGTATAATTGTCGTCCGAACATACAACACAAATACATTACAACACATGACATCACTTCCGATTTTTTTTTCTGTCGTACGAGAATTTTTGTGACTTTAGTAACCTATTCAATTTCTAGTTGCGACTATTAAGCGAAAAAAGTCGTACGATATTTGAATCGTGTGTTCGGGCCTTTAGGCTGCATACGGGACCTCAACACTGAGCCTTGCACTATTAACTGTCAAATGTCTTATGCTCTTCTGGCCACTTAGGCTCTGCTGTTTGAGCTGAAAGGTGGTATAGGACATAGCACTTGAACAGTGCGGTGCTTAGTGTCCCCTTGGCCAAAGTTGAGGCTCCATGTACACCCTGGGATCCAAGAATTATAAAGCTTTCAGGTACTTGTAGGCGTTGCAAGGCGCCTAAACTTCACCAGTAATGTTAGTTACATAGTTAGGTTGAAAAAAGACCATCCAGTTCAACCAAAAAAAAAATAATAATAATAATATATATATGCAGGGGGCACAGTGAGGTGTTTTTACATAATCCCATATCCAGAATTCTATACCCACAGTCCATCCAGCGGAAGGTGAAGAACCCCAGCAGAGCATGATCCAATTTGCTACAGCAGAGGAAAAAATGTGAGTATGTTTTAAGGGGTTGCAAACCCTCGTATTTTTTTTCACCTTAATGCATCCTATCCATTAAGGTAAAAACACTTCTGACAGTGACCGGCCCTCTAGCCCCCCCCATTTTACTCACCTGAGCCCTTCAGATCCCTCGGTGGTGACGTGCTATAGCTCTCTGCCTGGGGTTTCTTGGCTCTTGATTGGAAAGATTGATAGCAGCACAGCCATTGGTTCCCGATGCTGTCAATCAAATCCAGTGATGCAGGGGCGGGCCAAGTCGGCATGTTTTGTCTTTAGACGCAAATGCTGGACTCAGGAGTGCGCCCGCAAGATAACCCCCTGGGAGAGCACTTCTCGCGAGAGCCACTGGGGAATCCTAGAAGAGGAGGATCGGGGGCCACTCTGTGCACAACTCACTGCACAGTGGAGACAAGTATGATATGTTTTTTTTTTTTTAAATCAAGGGTTTACAAACCCTTTTAGGTCAGCACATATATAATTAAAGACCAGATTTACTTTCCAAAACCTTTCCTTTCCTCTGCCTCCCTAACCTATTCTTGCATTCAGTATTTATTAAGAATTTTACCAATGTTTACAGCAAAACAGGTGTGCAAAGATATTCAAAATAAAATGGAATCAAAATAATGGAAACATCAGTAGGAAACAAACCCTAAGTAACATCCCATGGGATCCAACATCCATGAATAAAATGTACAACCTTTGATAGTATAAATCAAAGACATTCAATATTCAATATGATAAACTAAAGTGAAATTTGGTCCACATTGGCAGTAAATATGCATGAAGCCAGAGTTACCGAGTTGTAAAATAGTGTCCCTAAGCTATTCTAAGCTGAATCCTTCAACAGGTGACTTCTTACCACTTCCTGACGGTGGCGGGCTCCTGCAGTACTTACATCTTTGCTTTAGAAATATTTTTGCTGCCTGCACCTCCACAGTACTTTCCCATATGTTTGAATGCCATTTCTATACTGTTGGAGTAATGCGCATTTTTAATATATTGGAAGTTACTGACTGTGGCCAGGGGCAAAAAAACGTCCTGAACCGAGTATGAAAACATCACAAGAGGCCATTGTCATTGGAAAGAGGTAAGTAGACACCAGCGAAAAGGGGGTCACTTTAGGGCTAAAGGGTTAGAGTAGATGGCTGGGAAAAATTCTTTACAAAATGAACCTGTCTTCGAAGACAGATGGATTCAAAACGTATTCCAGGAAATTTCCTATAATGCTGTAGAATGACCAAAATTTGCTAAGCCATGATTTCCCGGGCAAAATTACCCTTTAGGATCTCCTCTTTCCTTTAGCTACTCTGGTCAATTACTGCTTTGGGGTCAGAGAGAGTCCAATAAATATAGGCCAGCTCCATAAAAATTCTAAAATATGTCTATTATTCCTGTATCTTCTTGTGCGGGGAGATGCATTGTAGGAGAAGCAAAGCAAACACAGTTTTAAAGTTCTGGGACACTATTGCAGTGTTTTTTATCTTCTCATTGATGGTAAATGGCCATAAAAATAAATGTTTATTACAAAGCACTATCTGCAAAGATAGCAAAGTCAGAGAATTGGTATAATATCTCACACGTGCAAAATTGTATCTTTCAAGGGGCTGATTCTGCTGTACATGTATCCAGGCCTGACATCGAGAATCTCTTTTTCCTCATCAACCTATTCTCCTTTCACCGAGTTGATATTTGGCTATGTTGGCCTGGAATTAAAGCATTGAGAAAATCTTTATTGACTGTGTGGACACTCAATTACTACTTAGTGGCTTCTGGTGCACCCCTAGACCAAGCAAGGGTAACTTAATCTGCCGATCCCATTATTAATTCAGCGGCCCTTTCGGAGTGATGTGATGTGGCCACTATGTTAGTGTAGGTGCAAGATGTGACTGGGCAGCTCTATATTCCCCCATGGCAGAAAAAATTGCGGGCATTCTTTCAGCTACTGCCCAGATATTTAAAAGGATCCTAGTGGATGGTAAGCTGCCAAAAATGCAAGATTTAGGACCTGAACATAACCTTAACCACTTAAGGACCTTGCCTGTTCCCCCCCCCCCCCTTTAATTATTCCTCTTCCTTAGTTCAAAGGGTATGGCTTTCCATTATACATGCCACCTTTGTGCTTAAATCCCTCCCCTAGATGGCTCCCAGGGTTGCGAAATGTTGATCTGGCGGCCGCCCCTATTCTACCATCTATAGGGATGCTTTCCAGGTCTCCAGTGTGCTTTCAGCCCTTTGGTAAGATGGCCGCAGCGGAACTTCCGGTTACGGCGATGACGCCTGTGACCATTTGTTGCTGAAATCCTTCAGCAAGATGGCCGTGGCGGAGTTTCCGGTTCCGGAGATGACGCCCGTGGACAGCCACCCAATGGCGGCTGCGCATCTACATCGCGTCTGAATGACGCAGCATATTGCGGTCCCCAGGGTGTTGCGCAATATGGCGTACACACCTGAAAATCGCTGCAACAAGGACAGCGATGGTAGGGAGGGGCTCACCATTGGGAACAAGGACAGGTGAGTATTTAAGGAACACCAAGGGGGACGATTGGCGTCATTTCCTCTCCATATATTGGAGAGTGTGGAGGCATCTTTGGATACCACAGTAATGTGTCTGTGGCCCAACTAAGAATCTCCCTTGACTATCCTTCATATTCTGGAGACACAAGAGACTGTCCACTTATGGAACTTGGTGGTGAGTTTGTTTCCAATATGTTTATTGAAATATTTGAATACATCACACATTACAATAAAATAAGTTATAAACATATAATCTTCTGTTATCTCGGTTACATCAACATGACATCGTATTAGGTTAAAATCTTAACTTAAAGATACATTTTGATTCAATATTTGGTCAATGAGATGAAATTAGTAATCATGTGTTAAAACGTAACGATAAACTGGTAAATAGATTAGATTGGTGGTGAGTTTGGATACTGCTTGGGATTTTTTCCCCTTCCCATATAAGCAGATTGCTCTCTGTGCTATTCTTTGCCATTTTTTCTTACTGATTTTCTTTTTTGGGGGGTGTTATCTGTTTATGTCTCCTAATATCAGGGCCGTCTCTACCATAGGGCAAACAGGGGCAGCTGCCCAGGGCCCTGTCACTGTTGGGGGGCCAAAGCAACCCCCTTTGAAAAAAAAAATATTTTATTTTTTATTTTTTTATTTTTAGGGGTCCGGAGGTCCCCAGGGGCCCGGAGGCCCCCAGGACCCAAGATGGCAATCTTTTTATGTATTTTTAAATAAAAAAAATATATTTATTTTATACATTTTTATTTTATTTTTTATTAAAGGGCCAATTTTTTTAAATATATTTTTATTTTTTATTAATGGGCCAATTTTTTTAGGGGCCCCCAGGTACCTGGAGGCCCCCAGGGCCCCAGATGACAACCCCCTTTTTTTTATTTATTTTTAAATAAAAATATATATTTATTTTATATATTTTTATTTGTTATTAAAGGGCCAATTTTTTTTTTTTTAGGTCTGTAGTTCCCCAGGGCCCCGGATGACAACCCCCCTTTTTTATAAAAAAAAAACTTTTTTTTATATTCTTTTAATATATATATATATATATATATATATATATATATATATATATATATATATATATATATATATATATATATATATATATATATGTATATATATATATATATATATATATATATATAAAATATATATATATATATATATATTATATAATATAAATGTTATTATTATTAAAGGACCCAGAGGTCCCCAGGGCCCTGGATGGCAACCCCCCTTTTTTTATATATTTTTTTATATTTTATTTCTTTTTTTTTCTTTTTATTTATATATATATATATATATATATATATATTATTAAAGGGCTCAGAGGTCCCCAGGGCCCCATGTGGCAAACACTCTTTTTTTATTTTTTTATAAATGTTTATTTTTTTATTTTTGTTTATATATTTTTTTTATTAAAGGGCCCAGAGGTCCCCAGGGCCCTGGATGGCAACCCCACTTTTTTTTTTTTATAAGTGTTTATTTTTAATATATTTTTTTTATTTTAGTTTTTATTAAAGGGTCCAGAGGTCCCGGATGGCAACCCCCCTTTTTTTGTAATTTATTTTTATAAAAAAAAAAAAAAAATATTAAAGGGCCCAGAAGGTCCCCAGATGGCAACCCCCTTTTTAAAAAAAAAATATATATTTTTTATATATATTTCTTTTTTTCTTTTTATTAAAGGGCCCAGAGGTCCCCAGGGCCCCGGATGGCTACACCCCTTTTTTTATATATATTTTTTTTTATTAAATCTTTTTTTTGTAAAGGGCCTCCCGCTTCTAAATTTGCGGCAGCCCCGCCCCCCCCGCGTCTCAATTTAAGGGGGCAGTACCTCCCCCCCTGTTCTCTGCTCCAGGGGGCCCATGCCTGAAGCTGTGTAAGGGGCCCCATAATTCCCGATGGCGGCCCTGCCACCCGTTAAGCCCCTGTGCTGCCCACAAATCAGGCTGAAAATCATCAGCGGCACGCAGCCAGGTGACAGTACTGCTTCCCTTCCCAGTGTTTTAAAATGTACAGAACCCCTGGCTTCCCTTTAAAGGTGCACTTCTCCCTTCCTGCCACTGGGTGCTGCTTGTATATAAAAGTGAATTAGAATGTGATTTTATAACATCCCCAGTTTGCTCTTCCCGAGGCTGACTTCTTCATGTCCTGCTCCTCAATGTATGTCACTGTTTGCTATATTGTAAATAGAAGTTTTCTGTAGAGTGTGCCCAAAGTCTTTATAATATTTGATGATTCACTGCAGTTCTGGTCAGTGTTTTAAAAAGTTCCTGTATTTTACACATGGCATGGCATGGGGTCATGCACGGTCTGTCCATTCTGCTTTAGAACCATGGGACCCCAGGCCATGCCATGTGTAAAATAGAGGAACTCTTTAAGTCACAGACCAGACCTGCAGTCCAGACTGAGTAAGGCCTCAGAGCACATGGCATTACTGTCTGTATTCAACTGCTTGATGGGCTTATTTTGGGCCTGACTGGTTCACATGTATGTGTTTTGGCGGCCCACATTTGTGCAGGCACAGCAGCCCATTCATTTGATGCCTCATGTAATAGGCTGAGCACACGGCACACCTATGCCCATCAAGCAATGAAATACAGCACTGTCTGTCCATTCTGCTGTGACTTATCTGCAGTTCCTGCACTGTCAAACTTGCTGCATTTTTAGACGTTTAGGTCACGCTTTTAAAAACACAGTGCGTTTGTGTGTGCAAGAACTGCAGGTAAGTAGCATGGTGCAAAAGCAGAATGGATTTCAAGGCAACTGATTTTTAAAATGCTGAATGCACCTTTTTTCTGCAGGAAACAAAGGCATGGCAGCCCATTCAAATCAATGGGCTGCTGTGCCTGCACAAATGAGGGCCGCCAAAACACATACATGTGAACCAGCCAGGCCCAAAATAAGCTGAGGGGGGGCCCAAAAAAAATGTTTGCCCAGGGCCCAAACCATATTAAAGACGGCCCTGCCTAATATAGTGACTTGTTTCAACGCCATTCTTTGAATCATTGATTCTGTCCACCCCATGAGTGGTAGGGATGAGGAGTCTTTTGTGGCGCATTATGCAAAGTGGAGCACCTGCATCCTGTGATGTCGGGAGGCGCATACTCTTAGCTTATGGCACAGACTTTTAAACGATAAGTGAGTTTCACCACTACACACTATCCAATTTAATTATTGAATGTGGGTGGTATACCATCATATTATATGTATGTTTAATATTCATCTATATTATATTTTGATTTGTTTTAGATGTGATACTGTTATATACCTCGATGAAGAATGCTTTCATTCGAAACGCGTCAGTTCTCCGTTCCAACTTGCCATCAAACCTCTGGTGATGGTATTCTATGACGAACAGTATTCACATCATATATCATTTGTTTTGTATTTATATATAATATTTTTGTATCTATGTACTGTGTAATGTTTATATTTTTGTAATAAATTTGTATAATTTTTATATATATTTTGAAGTTCTTTATTGTTGCCTACACAATCCCAATCCTTTCTGAGGTTTGGTTTTGCAAGGAACCTCCACCATGCTTCACTGTTGCCTGCAGACATTCATTATTGTACCGATCCCCAGCCTCTCAGCAAACAAATTGCCTCCTGGCTCCTGCTACAGCTAAATATTTAAAAAAAAATCAGTCCAGAGCACCTGCTGCCATTCTTCTGCATCCCAGTTCCTAAGTTTTTGTGCAAAGTTGAGTCGTTTAGCCTTGTTCGTACATCGGCGGTGTGGCTTTTTGAGTACGACTGGTTTCCACCAGTTCTGTGTTGATGCCACTGCTGGACATCTTCCGATGTCGAAGGGAAATAAGCATAATGTATTTTGTATGTGCTACATTAAGGCCTTGTACACCAGATAGGATAGCCAGAGGACAACGGTCTGATGGACCGTTTTCATCGGTTAAAACCGATCGTGTGTGGGACCCATAGTTTATTTAACCTTAGGTTAAAAAAAAGCCAACTTACTTTAAAATTAACCTATGGACTCCTAACCGATAGGTCAAAACCGATCGTTAGTAGGCATGACCATCAGTTAAATATCCATGCATGCTCAGAATCAAGTCGATGCATGCTTGGAAGCATTGAACTTCATTTTTTTCAGCATGTTGTTGTGTTTTACGTCACCGTGTTCTGATACGATCATTTTTTTTTAACTGATGATGTGTAGGCACATCAGACCATCAGTCAGTTTCATCGGTTAACCTATGACAACGGATGGACTGATCATGTGTACAAGGCTTAAGTTTGATTGGCCGACCACTGTGGTCCTCAGCATTGCCTGTTTCTTTCTGCTTCTTTAAAAGAGCTTGAATAGCACATCTTAAAACCCCAGTCTGCTTTGAAATCTTTGCCCGGGAGAGACTTTGATGATGCAGTAGAACTACCTTGTGTCTTGTTGCTGTGCTCAGTCTTGCCATGGTGTATGACCTGTGACATGAAACTTTCTTCTACAATCTTACCTTAGTAGCAGAGCTTGGCTGTTCCTCACCCAGTTTTAGGCCTCCTACACAGCTGTGTTGTTTCTGTTTCAGTTGATAACTGTGTTTCAACCTACATTGATGATCATTTGCATCTTCTTCGAAAAATGTGTTAATCATAAACCTGACTAATCCTACAAAATCCCTGACTTTGTGCAAGTGTAAGAATTGATGCTGGTTCGAAGCCAAAGTAGTCACACCAAATATTGGTTTGATTTATATTTTTATTTCTATCTAGCTTTCTATATACTGTACACATTAATATGGTACAGCTAACAGCGGCCTCAGAAGAGAAGCAAGGTCAGTTTAATAAGTTTATACCTTATTGTTATATGTGTGCCCATAAAAAGCATTTATGATTTTCATTTTCTAGGGTGTTAGAGGTGGATATTCATTTTAAGTAAGCTTTTTAAGTGTTGCATGGTTCAGATTTACTATTTAGCTAATGTTTATTTTTTTTCCCTTTTCTGAGCAACAGAGAACATTTGCAGCTCCCAGTTCAGGAATAGAAGGAGTGGGTTTTCCTGCCTGTTGCCATCTTGTGATTCATTGCCAGGGCTGGGAAGTCATCTAAACCTCATTACTTCTCACGGGTCATTTAATGTGGAAGGCTCATGTCGCTGCTGCCGAGTTCACTTGTGGTTATTTCATTACCTATAAATGCCAGAGACGTGGTTACCAGTCTGTTTCTTTAATCAGGTGATACATTCATGTCTCTTCAGAGATGTAGGTTATGTTTGTTTATCATCACCGTGATAATGGTGCTATAAGGTTAAAAAAAAGACTAGTATTTAGTCTGAGGTTGTTAAAGCCCAATTCCAGGAAAATGTTTTTTATTTATGCTCCCACAACAGGTGTTAAAAAAAAAAAAAAGCAGCTATGGCCGAAATACTCATTTCCTCTCAAGCATTATCACAGTAATCTCTTTCCACCACTAGAGACTTACATCCTTCAAGCTTAAACACGGAGGGCATCCTGTAAGTGCCAAGTGTCAAGGGCCCACCATTTGTGGAGGTGTCACAACAGCTCCCTGCACTCACAATCTGATGACGCACTGAGTGGGGCTGATGTCACCAATCAGGACTGCCCATCACCAGGAGTTTGGAAAAGGACCCCACTCATCACATGACCAATCTGAAGGTATCTGGAAAAGGTCATTATGGTGCAATGCAATACAATACCCCTCTCCTAGGGTGACCACATTTCCAAACGGCCATTCAGGGAACCCCTTCCCAAAAATCAGCTTGTGCTGTAATGAATCA
The DNA here is from genome assembly GCA_029574335.1 of Rana kukunoris. Classification (NCBI taxonomy): domain Eukaryota; kingdom Metazoa; phylum Chordata; class Amphibia; order Anura; family Ranidae; genus Rana; species Rana kukunoris. The sequence goes on from CM056053.1 coordinate 419,508,690, forward strand.
CAGCACAGCTGGGGCGGAGGGTACAAGCTCTACCCAGAAGCACTGATCACACTCCCAAAAAAGGCAGCCGCATCGCCACTTTACTCACTGACAGCACTTGTCCTGACTGGCCGCGACTTGTTTTACCTTGTTCCAACGCTGGATTTACACTGCCCTGCTGTGATTAGACACCAGAGGGGGGATTTATGATTTCTCCAATCACAAGCAGGGGGCGGAGATTGTGCCTCTCCAGACATTACCATCCAGAACAAGTGCTGTCAGTGAGTAAGTGGTGGCCTTTTTTGGGAGCAACAGATAGAGGGGAGGGGGGAGCTGTGTCAGCTTCAATGCATTGTCCCGGAATGAAGGTGCCCGGGACCTGGGACAGACCTGCAAAATGCGGGACTGTCCCGGGCAATCCGGGACATGTGGTCATCCTACCCTCTAACCTGCACAATCTAATCAAAAACATATACTTATGTCAGTACAATCATTTAGGTTTTTTAAAGTGCACATTTAGTGCAATCACATTACTACTAAAAGTATTGAGACACCTGCCTTTATAAGGAAAATTAACTTTGATGGCATTACAAGTCTTCGTCCATAGGATTCAAAGTTGAGTTGGCCCACTCTATGCAGCTATAACAGCTTCAACTCTTCTGGGAAGGCTGTCCACAAGGTTTAGGAGTGTGTCTATGGGAATGTTTGACCATTCTTCCTGAAGCACATTTGTGAGGTCAGGCACTGATGTTAGAGAGGAGGCCTGGCTCACAGTCTCCACTCTAATTAATCCCAAATGTTTTCTTTTGGGCTGAGGTCAGGACTGTGCGGGCCATTCAAGTTCCTCCACACCAAACTCGCTCATCCATGTCTTTATGGACCTTTCTTTGTGCACTGGTGTGCAGTCATGTTGGAACAGGAAGGGCAAACCCCAAACTGTTAAGTATGATGCGTGACACCGCGCTGCTAAATGGAAACAATATTTTAAAGCAGCTGACACGGCTGTTTGATGGAAGCAAAAAGAATTCTAGAAGTAAAAAAGTGTCGCGCTATACAAACTAAAGCACTAATTATATCTACATATAGTTAAAACTCATTAGTAAGCAATAAAAAAATTAGTAAATTAAGCACCCAGTGTAAATGTCAAAACATTGAAGTTTGAAAAAAAGTCCACTGAAATAATTGCAAAGCAGTGTAATTCCAACTGTTGAAATGTTGAAACACCAGATCAATTCAGTGCAATTCCTTGAATAACGGTGACAGAACCCTCCACCAAAGACGATGCAGGCTTACCAGAAACTTCTGACTCAGGTGAACATACGTTCCATGAGTCAAAAATAGGCTTATAACCAGAAGGATGTCCTGACGTGTCTCCACCAACAGAGGATCAGCGGCCAATATCCAAACTGATATCATAGGCTTGTAGACATATATCTCTCAAATTTCCAGCATTACATTCGGTCACAGGTGGAAAGGAAAAAAAGAAAAAGGCAACATAGCATAATACTGTAGCTGGACGAAAATTTTTAATAAGCAGATGCACTTACAGTTACAGCAATGAACAACGCATGTAAAAAATCAACAGCAGCGTCTCTCTGACGCGTTTCATGTTAATACACTTCTTCAAAGGGTGACTGGCTGCCAAAACCCCCTCGTTTAAATAGGTGTAGACCCCCTAATTGTGAATCAAGCCCACCTGTGTATCAGGAAATATCCTGGTCCGATTGTTCCGACCATTTCCGGTATGGAGACGCTATACAACTCTGGCGGGCGTTCCATACCTCACTGACAGGCCGAGCGTGCGTTCCAGCTAGTGGTGTCCCCGGAACTCAGCGGAAAGCCCGCCATCCGATGACATCCATACTGTGTGTGTTTCGGGTGTGACGTCACTAGACGTGCGTTCCACACCTCAGCCTCAACGTCAGAGCGTGCGTTCCACGCCTCAGCCTCAACGTCAGAGCGTGCGTTCCACGACTCAGCGCCGGAAGGAAGTAGACTCGCATTTTAAATGCGTTCCAGACGTAACGTCAGGCACCACAACCAACGCACATTCTAAATGCGCTCCGGACATGACGTCAGGCGCCATAACCAATACAATAAAGGGATATGTACACATTAACGGGGGAAATGCATATAATCTATGTCTGAAATTGAATAATAATACTAATACTCAAAAGCAAACTTAAGTCATCTTAAAAAAGACCCATGTAAGCCATAGATCAGATTTTGACACCGAAAGGTGAGTAATAACTTTTTTTTAAAAAACAAGTAAAAACTACCATGTTTAATGTATGAGATGTACACAGACATTAATACTCTGTGTACTACACTAAAAAAATGACTCCATTACACTATGGAACGGACCCCGCAGAGCCCTCTCAGAGTTCCAAAAAATTGTGCATTAGTTATATGTAAACACAGGAGCCTAAACTTTTAAAAATTGGATAAAAATGTATAAAATTAGAATTGCATGTTTGAGCTGTTAGGAGAAAACATGCAAATTATGTTCATGGGTTGGATTCACAACATAAGGTAAATCTGAACAACCAATATATTAAAACATATAAAAATAGACAAATCAGTAGTATATTCACATAACATAATAATAGTAGTATATTCACATATATTCACATAACATAATAATTCATTAAAATTAACAAAGAAAAATTGGAGCCCGCGGCAGGGGGTGGCCCTGCATATCCTGTGCCTGTAGTGCCGTCTTTTAAATATCTTGGGGTCTGGGTATCCCCCGTAGTAACGGATTTCTGTAAACTTAATGTATACCCCCTACTATCTAAATTCAGAGATAAAATTCAAATTTGGAGTAAACTAAAGATGTCCCTGGCAGGTAAAACCAACCTTATAAAAATGATATTGATGCCCCAACTGCTCTATCTCCTACACAACACGCCCATGGTAGTCACCCTTAAAATATTCAGAGTAGTCAACTCCCTTTTCAGACAGTTGTTGTGGCACACCAAAACCCCCAGGATTAAATTAGAACAGTTGCAGCGCCCGAAAGAGGGGGGAGGGCTGGCTTTACCCAATCCTTGGATATATTACTTAGCAGCTCAACTCCAACACTTGATTGGGGCCACGGGGATGCAGCCCGATACCTCAGCGGCTAAATTGATGCTCCGAGGAACGGGGGCAGTCACGGTACCAGAGGGGCTGGAGGCCCGCAAATTTCAGAAACCCAATAACCGTATGCCCACATATGCTCTTGTTCAGAAGGTGTGGAATAAAGCTAAACAGCTCCAGAATGTGACGGGGTTCACCGAATTTAGCCCTATTTGGGGAAATGACTCCTATGAGGAGTTGGCAAAGGTGGAGCAGGGACATAGGTGGAGCTCTTTCGGGGTCACACATCTTAAACAGGTTTTTGGGGGGGGGGCTCTCCTTCCCTTCGATGAGCTGCAAACACGGTTTAATCTGCCACACACCATGCGGTTCTACTATCTTCAGCTGCAGCATGCAGTGAGGGCTCAGGGGGCAGCAGTTGAGTGGGTCCAGTCCCCCACACCGGTGTTCCGCGCACTGTGTCACGCGCGGGAAACCAAAGGCATGATCTCGCATTGCTACAACATGCTCTTGTCAGCGTTCCTGGAGGGGCATCCCATGAGGGTGGCTGAGCAGTGGGAGGCAGATTTGGGACCTATAGGGGGGGAACTATGGGAGGAAGCCCTACAGGCTGTGAATGCCTGCTCACTGAATGTGTCACAACGGGTATCCCAACTCTACATCTTACTAAGGGTGCATTACACTCCGGTTAGACTCTTTAGGATGGGTCGGGCCCAGGATCCGATGTGTGGACGATGCAGGGCGGCCCAGGGCGATTTGGTCCACCTGCTCTGGCGTTGCCCCAAGCTGCACAGATATTGGTCGGAGGTCCTGGCAACTCTAAACTCTGTGTTCCAGACCAATGTTATGTTAGACCCACTCTGCTGCCTGTTGGGCGTTTTGGAGGGGGTGATAGCGGAGGAGGTCACTAGAGTGGCGTTTGCCAGGGCCTTGTTTCAGGCGAGAAAACTCATCCTCCTACATGGAAATCGAGGGAATAAAGCATGGATACAGCATATGGGTAAAACACTGTTGATGGAAAAATATATTACCAGCATAGGGATAACGCAGGAAAATTCCTCAAACTATGGGACCCTTGGCTGGCAGTGCCGGGGCTGAGCCCCTTGGAGTTAGTCCAGGCAAGGCTGTTTGGGGGGTTGTAGGGGCATGGAACAACTGGTAGAGTCCCAGACCTAGCCACAAGGGGGTTGATGGCATAATGATTGTGCAATATGGGTTGGAGAAGTACACTTGTTGTCTGATTGTAAATATGAGTTCGTGCCTGTTTTCATGCTGGATGTACGATGTTGTTCTTTTACTATTTGTATGTTGTGTGAGCAATAAACACCTTTTTGATTCAAAAAAAAAAACAAAGAAAAATTGTCCCGAATTAAAATTATGATAAAACAAAAGATCCCTTCACCCGAAATTAATCTAGCATCCATCTCTACATTGGACATTAATCATGAATATTAAATTTAGGACGCATCGATAAACGCATTCACGTCCCAATCCACATTCATGCCTAATGGGCGATGAGTTTGAAGCTCATAAATCCAAAAGGTTTCCAAACGTAAAACACCTCTGACTCTAGCTCCCCCACGCCATGGTGGTGTGTATCTATCAATAATGATAAATTGGGAACCCGAAGGGTCCCTATTGTGATATCGTCTAAAATGCCTTGGGACCGTATGGTGTGTGTCTCCACCTTTGATGAGAGATATGTGTTCGCCAACACGAATAGAGAATGTACGAGTCGTGCGACCCACATACTGCTTCCCACAAGGACAAGTAATGAGATAGACAACATATCTCGTCTCACATGTGCAGAATTGTTTAATTTTGTAAACCTTATTTGTTACTTTAGAAGTGAATTCTAAGGTTTTACGTCCCACCAATGCATTATGTTTACATACCTTGCATCTCCTACATGGAAAAAAGCCTATAAGGTTATGAAAAAATGAACTGCGGACAGGAGGATCTATAACATTAGGGGCTATCTGATTCCTTAAGGATGGTGCTCCTCTGAAAACCACCTTGGCACGTTCTGAAAGCAAGGGGTTGAGGACTGCATCACTTTTTAAAATGTCCCAGTGCTTGTCTATGATGTTTCGGATTTGTTTATGCTGGATGGAGTAAGATGTTACTAAGGCTAACTTAAAGCTCTCATCAGCAGGACGGTTCGGCTTAATCTTAGTCAGAGATGTTCTATCCAATGTTGATATTCTTTGTATCTCAGAATCAATATCCGACACCTTATAGCCCTTCTCAAGAAACCTTTGTTTCAACATCCCTGATTGTTCAAAAAAGGTTTGTGTGTTGGTACAATTCCTCCGTAGCCTTAGAAACTGGCTCCGTGGAACGGACCGAAGCCAGGACTGATGGTGGCAGCTGTCCAGAGGAATGAACCTATTCCGATCGGTCGATTTAAAGTACGTCTGTAAAACGAACTTTCGATCAATCAAACTTATCTCGAGATCTAGAAAATTGATCTTATTGGGACTTGCTTCATAAGATAGGCTAATACCTCTATCGTTGAGATTAAGGTTATCAAAGAATGATTTAAGTGTTTCAATACTACCATTCCATAGGAGGAGGATGTCGTCTATATATCTTGCCCAGAGAATCAAAGATGGATTCTTCTGGGCATAGACGACATCCTCCTCCCATTTAGCCATATACAGGTTCGCAAGACTAGGTGCGAACTTAGCCCCCATCGCTACACCGCGCTGTTGCAGGTAGTAGCGTTGATCAAACCAGAAGTAATTATGCTTAGTAGCAAATTCAAGGAGCTCAATAAGGAACTCACATTGAAAGTCAGCAAGTGAATGTTCCTGATCTAGGTAATGTTTAACTGCTGCCACTCCAAGATGATGAGGTATACAGGTGTACAAAGAGGCCACATCTGCAGTAGCCATGATGTAGTCTCCCTGCACATCAAGACCTTCTAAGAGTCTTATGGTGTCTCCTGTATCTTTAAGAAATGATGGAGTTTTCTTAACTATAGGCTGCAAGTAGTGATCGATGTAACGGCCAATACGTGACGTGACAGAATTGATGCCACTCACAATTGGGCGTCCTGGTGGTAGAGTTGGATGCTTGTGAATTTTGGGTAAAAAATAAATTGTGGGAATCCTGGGAGCTTTGGGTATTAGAAATGATTTTTCTTTCTTATTTAAAATCTTCAAATCAAAACCCTTATTGACAAGAATCTGTAATTGTTTTTTATATAGAGTCGTAGGGTTAACAGAAATCTCTTTATAGGTATCTGGTTCACTAAGAATCCGAAGCATTTCAGCTTGATATTGAGATTTATCCAGAATGACAATGCCTCCCCCCTTGTCTGCAGGGCGGATTACCAAGTCCTTCTGTTCACATAAAGACTTAGGCCCAGATTCATAAAGCAATTACGCCTGTCTAACTGGTGTTAGACAGGAGTAATTTCAAATTTCGCGCGCCGTATCACTAGTTTGAATCCTCAAACCATGATACGGCGGCTTCGGGCTTCGATCCGAGAGGCTTACGTTTTCGTAAGCCTTCGGATCTACGCTGCGATATTTTTGCGGCCGCTGGGAGGAGTTTGCGTCGTTTTCATGCGTCGGGATATGCAAATGTGTTTTTACGGCGATCCACGAAGATACGAGCGGTCTTTGCAATCGCTTACGTCTGTTTTTTTTTACGTACTGTTAGACCAGCTTTTTGCTGGTCTAGCGGTGCGTAGCCCATGTTAAGTATGGCCGTCGTTCCCGCGTCGAATTTAAATATTTTTTTTTTTTTGCGTAACTCGTTCGGGAATAGAAATGTCCGTAAACGACGCTACTCAAACAACGAATGACGTAACGATGTGATTTCGCGCAATGCACGGCGGGAAATTTGCGAACGGAGCATGCGCAGTTCGATCGCCGCGGGAACGCGCCTATTTTAAATCCTTCACGCCCCCTACTCGTCTAGATGGATTGCGACGGGAGAAATACACTACGCCGCCGTCGTTTACTGGACAAAATCTACCTTGATTCCACGTAGAGCCAGGTAAAAAACGGCGGCGTAGTGTATTTCTGATACGCTACGAGAATCCAATTCTCTCTGAATCTGGGCCTTAAGGTCTGCATTAGACAAGGAGGGAAGATGTGGACGTTTCTCAGTTAAACGTGATAAATCCCGAAGAACTGAATCTTTAAAAATCCTCACGGCAGGTGCCATTGGTCCCGGTGGATTGTACAAAGACAGGTTTGAAAGCCCGGAGTGTACAGTGCCAAACGTGGCCGCTCTGTCTTCATAATTAGAAGTATTAGAAATCAGGTAACGCTGGATGTTAACTTTTCTAATATACTTCTGAATGTCTATAAAGGTCCCAAATTTGCTCAGTTTTTTAGGCGGCGCAAACTTGAGACCTCTATCTAAAATGTCCTGTTCGGCCTTAGAAAGCACCTTGCTACTAAGGTTAAATATGCCCTGTCCTCTCACTCTCGCCTTCTCTTTCCTTTTCTGTATTCTCTGTCCCCCTCTACATCCTCTTTCAGGTTTGGACCTTTTATCCTTGGCAGGGGATCCTCGCGAAAACCCTGCCCACCATACACATTAGAGTCACTATATTGGTATGGTGCAGACTCATAGTGATTACCACTATATGTACGTAGATTAGGGTCTTGGTGGTCTCTCAATGGAATAAATCTATTATGAGTAGGAACAGAGGGCGCATGATATTGTTGGGGATGAGAATACTGATGATCATAATAGTCCCTATTTGGACCAGGGGAGGCTTCACGTATGTATGCACCTCGGCCAGAGTGGGGATAAGGGCCAGTATGGCAAGAGTTACCCCTAGACTGGCCCCTACCTCCTCGTTTGCCGCGATTGGTGCCTCTCCCTCTATTACGGCTATTGGAATTATAGGGACTATGTTGGAATTGTCTTGGCTGGGAGGAGACATCTCTGTTACCATCATTACCCTGCAAGGGAGTGGATCCACTACCAAACTGGGCAGCCAAACTGTTAGGGACCATAGATGGAACCGGAAGTGATGGCAAACCCACCAAACCCCAAACTGTTCCCACAAAGTTGGAAGCATGAAATTGTCCTAAATGTCTTGGTATGCTGATGCCTTAGGGGTTCCCTTAACTGGAACTAAGGGGTCAAGTACAACACTAGAAAAACAACTATCATAATCCCCCCTCCACCAAATGATTTGGACCAGTGCACAAAGCAAGGTCCATAAAGACATAGATGAGCCTGCACAGAGTCCTGACCTCTACCCGATAGAATACCTTTGGGATAATTTAGAGCACAGACTGTGAGTCAGGCTTTCTCTCCAAATTCAGTTCCTGACCTTACAAATGCGCTTCTGGAAGAATGATCAAACATTCCCATAGACAAACTCCTAAACCTTGTGGACAGCCTTCACAGAAGAGTAAAAGCTGGTATAGCTGCAAAGGGTTGGCCAACTCAATATTGAACCCTACGGACGAAGACTGGGATGCCATTAAATTTCAAATGTGTGGAAAGGCAGGCATCCCAAACCTTTTGGTAGTTTTATTCATTAACTACTTGACGACTAGCCACCATCGTTACATGGTGGCATGTTAGCTCTCCTGCACGAATACGGCGGGCACTTTAAGAAATACAGCGGCATGCACGTTGGCCGTGCGACCCTGGAGCCGATGCGTGTGGCCGGCGGCCACAATGTTTACCAGCCACCTGCTATCACTCCTCAGAGAGCCAGAACAGGGATCTGTGTATGTAAACAGGCAGATCCCCGTTCTGACAGGGAAGCTGGAGAGAGATTGTCTGTTCCTAGTGATCAGGAACAGTGATCTCTCTCTACTCCGAGTCACTACACTGCCCCCACAGTTAGAAACACCTCCCTAGGACACACTTACCCCTTTATTGCCCCCTAGTGTTAACCCCTTCCCTGACAGTGACATTTATACAGTAATCAGTGGCTATTTTTAGCTCTGATCGCTGTATAAATGTCAATGTCCTAAAAAAGTGTCAAAAGTGTCCGATCTGTCCGAAGCAATGCCGCAGTTCTACTAAAAACAGCTGATCACCGCCAATATAGGAAAAAAAATGCCATAAGTATATCCCCTATTTTGTAGACGCTATAACTTTCGCACAAACCAATCAATATACACTAATTGCGATTTTTTTACCAAAAATATGTAGAAGAATATATATTGGTCTAAACTGATGAAGAAATAATTTTTATATATTTTTTGGGGGATATTTATTATAGCAAAAAGAAAAAAGAAATGTGTTTTCTTCAAAATTAATGGTGTTTTTTTGTTTATAGCACAAAAAATAAAAACCACAGAGGTGATTAAATACCACCAAAAGAAAGCTCTATTTGTGGGAAAAAAAAGGACGTCAATTTTGTTTGGGTACAGCATTGCACGACCGCGCAAATGTTGTATAACAAAAAATGGCCTGTCATTAGGGGGGGGAAATCTTCAGGTCATTGAGTGGTTAATAAACAAAAGGGCAAAGTGAATAAATCCAAGCAACCATAGAGAAAATGCCCTGATCATTCTAGGTGAAATCAAACTGCTGTTTTGGTTGGCATTTGGACGTTGCTTTTCTCTGCTCTTATAAAAAAAAAACACGATAATTTTTCAGGTTGTAAAAAACGTTTTTCAGCCTCTAGAAAAAACTATGGCCCAGATTCACATACAATTAGATTCGCGTAGAGTATCAGAAATACACTACGCTGCCGTATTTTACCTGGCTCTACGTGGAATCCCGGTAGATTTTGTCCAGTAAACTACGGCGGCGTAGTGTATTTCTCCCGGCGCAAGCCATCTACGCGAGTAGGGGGCGTGAAGCATTTAAAATAGGCGCGTTCCCGCGGCGATGGAACTGCGCACGCTCCGTTCAGAAATTTCCCACCGTGCATTGGGCAAAATCACGTCGTTACGTCATTCGTTGTTTGAGTAGCGTCGTTTACGGACATTCCTATTCCCGAACGAGTTACGTAAAAAAAAAAAAAAAATTAAATTTGACGCGGGAACGACGGCCATACTTAACATGGGCTACGCACCGTTAGACCAGCAAATAGCTGGTCTAACAGTACGTAGCAAAAAAATGACGTAAGCGATTGCGAAGACCACTCGTATCTTCGTGGATCGCCGTAAAAAGTCATTTGCATATCCCGACGCTGAAAACGACGCGGACTCCTCCCAGCGGCCGCAAAAATATCGCAGCGTAGATCCGAAGGCTTACGAAGACGTAAGCCTCTCGGATCGAAGCCCAAAGCCGCCGTATCATGGTTTGAGGATTCAAACTAGTGATACGGCGCGCAAAATTTGAAATTACTCCTGTCTAACACCAGTTAGACAGGCGTAATCGCTCTGTGAATCTGGGCCTATGTTTTTTTTAACTTCATCATTAAAACGGCCTTGCCTACACACGATAGTGAAAAAAATGCTCTAGGACAGCGCGGTGATGTACAACACGTACAACGTCACTATAAAGGGGAAATTCCATTTGGATGACGCCACCCTTGGGGCTGCTTTAGCTGATTTCATGTTAGTAAAAGACGATTCGCGCTTTTCTGTCTGTTACAGCATGATGAATGTGCTTACTCCATTACGAACAGTAGTTTTACCAGAACGAGCGCTCCCGTCTCATACTTGCTTCTGAGCATGCGCGGGTTTTTCACTTCGTTAAAGCACACACACGATCATTTTTACATCCCGAAAAACGAGAACGTTTAAAACGTTGTGAAAAAATAGAGCACGTTCGGAAAAAAACATTGCCCGTTTTTCAGACCCCGAAAAATGCTCTGAAGTCCACACACAATCGTTTTAAATTACATTTTTAAAAAACTTCATTTTTTACAACCCGAAAAATTATCGTGTGTACACGGCATAAGAGTTGAGCTTTTTTTCTGGTTTATATCTGCTCGGCTATAACATGAAGAGATCTCACATCCTAAATGTATTCAAGTATGCCTGAATATTAAAGAAATCCATAAGCAGTACAGTTTTTTTTCAGAGTTTTTTGTTAATTGCTTTGCTTTTAAATTCTATAACGAGATGGAATGCAAAGAAGAGCTTAGATGAGTTCCTAATAGCTGAACACCAGGCAAGCAGCAATAAATCCAGTTATATATTTATAAAATAAATAAAACATACAGTGGTTGACCGCGATATTGTGTCAATCTCGCTCCCTTTCTCGGCGAGATTGAGCACTTGCGAGCTCCATCGCGGGAGCCAGCGCCGAGCTGGCTTGCCGCGATGGAGACAAAGCCGTCATAGAAGCGACGGGGATCCGACGCGGATTCCCGCCAATTCTACACGTGGGCGGAGTTTGTTATGAATCCTGAGAAGGAAGTCCCCGCCGGATTTTAAATAAAAATCCGGCATGGGTTCCCCCCTCAGGAGCATAACGGGCCCTTGGGTCTGGTATGGGTTGTAAGGAGACCCCCTACGCCGAAAAAACGGCGTGGGGGTCCCCCCACAATCCATACCAGACCCGTATCCAAAGCACGCCGGCCGGCCGGTCAGGAGGGGAGTGGGGGCGAGCGAGCGCCCCCCCCCCCCCCCTCCTGAGCCGTACCGGGCAGCATGCCCTCAACATGAGGGGGTCAGGTGCTCTGGGGCAGGGGGCGCACTGCGGCCCCCCACCCCAGAGCACCCTGTCCCCATGTTGATGAGGGCAGGGCCCCTTCCCGACAACCCTGGCCGTTGGTTGTCGGGGTATGCGGGCGGGAGGCTTATCGGAATCTGGAAGCCCCCTTTAATAAGGGGGCCCCCAGATACCGGCCCCCCCACCCTAAGTGAATGAGTATGGGGTAGATTGTACCCCTACCCATTCACCTGCAAGAAAAGTGTAAACACAAATAAACCACACAGTGTATTGAAATATTTTATTAGTTGGCCGCCGGGGGGGGGGGTGTATGATCGCTTTTATAAAAGCGCCCCCCTCCGGCGGGCTTCTGCGGGGGGGTGGGTGCCGCTGTTCTTCACCGCCGTCTGGTTCTCTTCCGCCGCCGGGGGGGGCGCTTTGATAAAAGCGCCCACCACCCGGCGGGCTTCCTTCGACATCTTCGGCGGCGGGGTGGTCTTCTCCCACTCTCCGGGATCTTCTCCGGCTCTCCGGGGGTCTTCTCCGGCTCTCCGGGGGTCTTCTCTGCTCTCTAGGGGTCTTCTTCTTCTTCAGGACTCGCCGCCGCTATCTTCGTGTTAGCTCAATTACTAGCGGCGGCGTGTCCCCTCTTCTGTGACGTCTTCTTCTTCTTCTCCAGATGTTGACGCGACGCTTCCTTCCGCTGTTATGGCTGGCGGGCGGCTCGCAGCGAGTTATATAGGCCTGTCTTGTGACGTCGCAGTCCCATCATGCTCCGGTAGGTACCACGTGCTACCTACCGAAGCATGATGGGACTGCGACGTCACAAGACAGGCCTATATAACTCGCTGCGAGCCGCGTGCCAGCCATAACAGCGGAAGGAAGCGTTGCGTCAACATCTGGAGAAGAAGAAGAAGAAGACGTCACAGAAGAGGGGACACGCCGCCGCTAGTAATTGAGCTAACACGAAGATAGCGGCGGCGAGTCCTGAAGAAGAAGAAGACCCCTGGAGAGCGGAGAAGACCCCCGGAGAGCCGGAGAAGACCCCCGGAGAGCCGGAGAAGACCCCGGAGAGTGGGAGAAGACCACCCCGCCGCCGAAGATGTCGAAGGAAGCCCGCCGGGTGGTGGGCGCTTTTATCAAAGCGCCCCCCCCCGGCGGCGGAAGAGAACCAGACGGCGGTGAAGAACAGCGGCACCCACCCCCCCGCAGAAGCCCGCCGGAGGGGGGCGCTTTTATAAAAGCGATCATACACCCCCCCCCCGGCGGCCAACTAATAAAATATTTCAATACACTGTGTGGTTTATTTGTGTTTACACTTTTCTTGCAGGTGAATGGGTAGGGGTACAATCTACCCCATACTCATTCACTTAGGGTGGGGGGGCCGGTATCTGGGGGCCCCCTTATTAAAGGGGGCTTCCAGATTCCGATAAGCCTCCCGCCCGCATACCCCGACAACCAACGGCCAGGGTTGTCGGGAAGGGGCCCTGTCCTCATCAACATGGGGACAGGGTGCTCTGGGGTGGGGGGCCGCAGTGCGCCCCCTGCCCCAGAGCACCTGACCCCCTCATGTTGAGGGCATGCTGCCCGGTACGGCTCAGGAGGGGGGGGGGGGCGCTCGCTCGCCCCCACTCCCCTCCTGACCGGCCGGCCGGCGTGCTTTGGATACGGGTCTGGTATGGATTGTGGGGGGACCCCCACGCCGTTTTTTCGGCGTAGGGGGTCTCCTTACAACCCATACCAGACCCAAGGGCCCGTTATGCTCCTGAGGGGGGAACCCATGCCGGATTTTTATTTAAAATCCGGCGGGGCCTTCCTTCTCAGGATTCATAACAAACTCCGCCCACGTGTAGAATTGGCGGGAATCCGCGTCGGATCCCCGTCGCTTCTATGACGCACTCGCTGGAATGTGCTTTTACTATTCCAGCGAGTGCGAGATGTCGGCAGCCTGTCGCCGAGAATCAGCGCGATGCTGTCGTGCTATAAACACATTCTCCGCGGCAGGCACTGTATAAGCCCGGATTCACATACATTGGCGCATATTTATGCCGCCGTAGCGTATCTTCTTTACGCTAGGCCGGCGCTGCGCAGAGAGGCAAGCATGGAATTCACGAAGCCATACTCCCAACGTTGCACCAGCATGGCATATATTTTGTCGGCGTAAGTCGGCATAGGTGGAAGGGGGCGTGAGCCATGCTAATGAGGCGTGACTCCATGCATATGATGGACCGAAACAGCTGCCTAAGATACGTCGAATCACTGCCTACGGTGTGAACGTAACCTACGCCCAGCCCTATTCACGTACGTAAAATTCGACGGCATTCGTTCCCTGGTCTATACCTTTGCATGAGTTGAGCCTCCAATATGGGGAATAACTTTAAGCCGGGCGTACAACTTACACAAAGCGTGTATATTATGTGACGGGCACAAGTACGTTTATGAATCGCCATATATTTGCCTCATTTGCTTATTTAAATCGAAAAATCAATGGGAGCGCCACATGTGTCCAGCGTAAATATGCACCCACTAGGGATGAGCTTCGCGTTCGATACGAACGTATGTTCGACTCGAACATAATCTGTTCGTACGTTCGACGAAATTCGAACAAAAGCGGTCGTTCGCGCCAAATTCGAGGGACGCAAAACGGCCCATAATTCACTGCGGCATTGCGCGCTGATGATTGGCCAAGCGTGCTGTATGTCCCGCATGCTTGGCCAATCACAGCACGCAAAAAAACGAAGAGCCATAATTGGCCAAAGCCTGGGTGGCTTTGGCCAATTATGGCTCAGGGCTTTAGCACACGCCCCACACTATATAAGGCCGCCTGCTGGGCGGCCTCGTGTAGTGTGTTCAGGCTTGTTAATGAGAGCAGTCAGAGAGACAGAGAGATTGTCTTTTTATATAGCTAGATAGAGCAGGCAGGCAGGCTAGTCAGTTTAGCTTAATTTACAATGTGTAGAGAATATATATACATCCCTAGGAGTTGTACATATATTTATACACTGTATAGCTTAGATAGATCAGTGCTTCCTAATTTACTGGCAGGCAGGTGATTGTGCTATTTAAAGACGTTATCACAGGTATAGACACCCAGAAGGTACAATATTTAAAGGAATTGTATTTTAATTTTTTTAATTTAAGCATCATTAAAATCACTGCTCCTGGAGCAGTGATTTTAATAATGTTTAAATAAAAAAAATGAAAGATTCATTTAAATATTGTACCTGCTGGGTGTCTATAGTTTGCCTGTGAAAACGTCTTTGAGAACCCGGGTCTTGCCCAAGGGAACATGTATCAATGGAAAAAAAGTTTTAAAAACGGTCGTTTTTTCAGGACTCCTGATACATGTTCCCTCGGGCAAGACCCAGGTTCTTAAAGACGTTTTCACAGGCAAACTATAGACACCCAGCACTGCAGGTACAATATTTAAAGGAATTTTTCATTTTTTTATTTAAACATTATTAAAATCACTGCTCCTGGAGCAGTGATTTTAATGATGCTTAAATAATAAAATAAAAAATAAAAATTCCTTTAAATATTGTACCTGCTGGGTGTCAATAGCTTGCCTGTGAAAACGTCTTTGAGAACCCGGGTCTTGCCCGAGAGAACATGTATCAATGGAAAAAAGTTTTAAAAACAGTCACTTTTTCAGGAGTCCTTTTTCCATTGATACATGTTCCCTGGGGCAAGACCCGGGTTCTCAAAGACGTTTTCCAACAATAACTTGAATATTGGTCTTTAACCACTTGCTACCCGCCCGCCGTCAAATGACGGCGGGCGGGTAACTCTCTGTTCCTGACTGCACGTCATATGACGTCATGTCATTTAAATCGACTAGGGGCGCGCGCATGCACCCGTCGCGTCACTGAGAAGCCCGTGCATGTGCCCGGCGGCCGCGATGGCCGCGGGGCACACACGATTGCTGACAATTGAGCTGGGATGTGCAGCTCTGTGTGTAAACACAGAGCTGCACGTCCCTGTCAGGGAGAGAGGAGACCGATTGTGTCCCTTGTACATAGGGACACAATCGGTCACCTCCCCCAGTCACCCCCCCCTCCCCCAACAGTTAGAACACACCTAGGATATACATTTAACCCCTTCCCCGCCCCTAGTGGTTAACCCCTTCCCTGCCAGTTACATGTATACAGTTATCAATGCATATTTATAGCATTGTTCACTGTATAAATGTAAATGGTCCAAAAATGTGTCAAAGTGTCCGATGTGTCCGCTATAATGTCCCAGTCCCGAAAAAAAAATCGCAGATCGCCGCCATTCCTAGTAAAAAATAAATAAAAAATAAATCATAATTATGTCCCCTACTTTGTAGGCAATATAACTTTTGCGCAAACCAGTCACTATACCGTTATTGCGATTTTTTTTTACCAAAAATGTGTAGAAGAATATGTATCTGCCTAAACTGAGATAAAAATTTTTTTTTTTTTTTTAAATGGGATATTTATTATAGCAAAAAATATTGTGCCTTTTTTCAAAATTGTCGCTCTTTTTTTGTTTATAGCGCAAAAAAAAAAAACGCACGGGCGATCAAATACCACCAAAAGAAAGCTCTATTTGTGGGGAAAAAAAGGACGTCAATTTTGTTTGGTAACCACATCGCACGTCCGCGCAATTGTCAGTTAAAGCGACGCAGTGCCGGAAGCTAAAATTGTGTCTGGGCAGGAAGGGGGTGTAGGTGTACAGTAGGCAAGTGGTTAAAATTAGAGTTTTTGAATTCGAACGTTCGAGTCCCATAGACTTCAATGGGGTTCTAAATGTTCGCGTGAACGGTCCGTCTGTTCGACGGTTCTGGTGCGAACCGAACGCGGGTATGTTCGGCTCATCCCTAGCGCCCACTATACGCGTAGGAAAGTTACGTCGGGTGGCTGAAGCCTATTTTTCGACGTATCTTGGTTTGTGGGTCAGCGCATAGATACGACGGCACACATTTGTACTTACGTCGGCGTATCTGGATATACGTCGGTGTAAGTGCTTTGTGAATCCGAGCTATATTTTTTAAATATAACTGTTCGAAATATATAATTTGTTTATTGCAACCCGATGTAGATATTCAGACTGGGAAAGAGAGGGGCACTATTTGGGGCCAATTAGGTGTGATGCATAAAAATATTCTGACAAGGAATATGCTGATACAATAGGATACCACAGAGATTAACTTATCAATTTGCTGCTCCCCTTTACTGCCAAATCATAGGCTGGAGGCAGGGAAGTGATTTAAAAAAGTCAGGTCACCAGGCTGGCAGGACAAGCTGGATGAAAAGCTTCCATGTGATGTATTTTATTTGTTTGCCTAGGTTTATCATTATCATTTTTTTTTTTTTACAATTCTATTGTACTCTTTTGCCGCGTACACACGATCATTTTTTGTGATGAAAAAAAACGACGTTTTCTGTGAAGTAAAACACGACGTTTTTGAAACGTCACTTTTCAAAGACGATGTTGCATACACACCATCGTTTTTTTCACAAAAAGCGAGGTTACGTTCACCACTCTTTTCCAATGAAGCTCGCTTCATAACTAGCTTCTGGGCATGCGCGGGTTGAAAAACGTCGTTTTAAACAACGTTTTTGCTACACACGGTGACTTTTTGTGAAACAAAAAACGACGTTTTGAAAAACGACACAAAAAATTCAAGCATGTTGGAATTTTTTTTGGTAGTTTTTTTGAAGACAAAAAACAACGTTTTGCCCACACACGATCAATTTAAATGATTTTTTAAAAAACGACGTTTTTTTTCATCGCAAAAAACGACCGTGTGTACGCGGCATTACTCATATTTCTAAATGCTTTCTTAACCCTTGTTAAGTGTACTGACCGGTCCCTTTCATCTTCTGTTGGCTGTGGTCGATCCAACAACAGCTTTGAAGAAGAAAAGTGTTTAATAGCTACAACTTATCTCAGCTGTGAACACGTTCCTGAAAAAAAAAAAGCAATGGCAAAAGGAAAGCAGAGGTTGACACATTTCCCTCCCTCTGCATTTCTCTTGCTCTGGTTTATCTCAGAAAAGTGTTCACAGCTGAGATAAGCTGTAGCTTATCTCCTTCAAAGCTGTTGTCAGATTGCCCACAGTAGGTGGAGTTGGGGGCAGGTCGTTAATGATACTTGGGCTCAGTGGCAGCTGGTGGTATATTTTGGGTGGGGGAGGCAAACAATGCACCCACAACCACCTTCCCCAGACGGTCGGCGGATCACCCCCGTAGGTCACACAGTTGTCAGGTCAGGCTCAGTACAGTACTCACTGCCCATACTCTCCACGGCAGCAGCAGCTCCGCCCCTGTACAGCTCTGCTCTCTTCAGCAGCTCCAGAGCCAGCCGCCATATGGTCCCCACTCTCCTCCTCCTCCTAGGCCAATAGGCTTGCTTATCCTTTCTGCCAATCAGGAAATAGGCCTTAGGACCTGCTACCTGACTGGCTGAGAAGAGAATCAGTATGACAATAGCGAATTTTCATTCGCTATTGTCACACAACAATAGTGGGTGCACCCGAACCCACTTGTTTTTTTACGCCTATTAGAGCCCCTGGCTCTAATTACGTGCTTAAAAAAAAGACCTTCATTGGAATCCATGCATTTGGAGCCCTGCATGTAGATTAGGGGGCTGGGCGCATGGATAAGGGGAGAGGCGCCTGTGCGCCCCTAATGGATGGGCCGCCTATGCTTGGGCTAGAAAGCACTTAAAAGCATAGCGCATGGCACTTTGCCCCATAAGGGGCAGAACTGTAAAAAAAATATATATTTAGATGAAAGATTTTCTTTAAATTGAATGTGTGAGAACAGAGATATAGGACGTGCTTTAAAATGTGAAGGCTCTGGATTAACCTAATGATCTATTGACCTTATACAGGCATGCAGAACCAGATGTTTCAGGCTTCTTTAGTTATGTGATCATTCTAGGTCATAAACTAAATGTGTAGTAAAGTTAAGTCAAATCTGCACCTTTAAAAATATTCAGTGCTAGCGGCTCCATTTTTATTTGTTTTTTTGTTATAAGAAATCGTGCTTAAAGAAAATCAATCTTTCAAGCTTCCTAATCATGTCCTCCTGGTCGGTTCTTCTTCTGAAAAATAGCTAAAACTTGATGTTCTTACCACTGTGGGTAGGCTAGGGTTTCAAAAGATTTTATAAGTCGGTGCCAAAATCTCTGTCTTTTGTAATGCCTACTATATGTCAAAAGCCACAAGTTAAGAATTGATTATAAACAAACCTTCTTGCACACAGATGTTCTCTTCCAGAAGAGGCTTGGATTGTTTTATTTACTTAGTCAAAAAATGTACCTTCTAAGTATGATTTTGTAGGCTTCCATCAACCTTGTGTAGGTCAGAAGAGACATACATAAATAAATATGCAAGCATAAGGATTGCAATAATAATTAGCCATGTGTTTTGGCTTCTGTTCTGCTCCCAACAGGAAGCAGGCATCCGTGCGTTCAAAAAAGGTCGGCCTTGGGAAATCAGATCTTTATGGTAGGCATCGACCGGGTATGTTTCTAATTATCACAACACACTTCCTCTCCAGTCTATTTTTAGCTAAGTGAGCAGATTCCATAAACTACACCAGCCCATATTCTTTTGGCTATGCTAATTAACATGAAGCAAATGGTCATGTAATTAACTCCAGAAAACAGCAGGCTTGCAAGACCCTTTGTTGCTGTCTACTTTGGCACCCACCAAATATTTTATTCAAAACACTTTCCAAGATCTTTGTCTTTCAAAGCTTTTTAAAGGAGAAGTCCAGCCTGAGCGGTCTGAAGTCTGCTTTTCGCTGACGTCACAGCCATCAGTCGGGGAAGCACGTCATGCCGCTGAGACAGCCTCTTCCCGCCCCTTCACTGCTTAGCGTTCCAATGAGCATGGAGAAGCAGAGAGGAAAGCCACTTTCCTCTCTGGGATCTGTGAGAACCGAGTCATCGGCGATGTTCGGTGGCTTGGTTCTCAGTGCAGGGACAGCGGGGGACAGATGGAGCATCGGTCTGATACTCCATCCACCGAGGTAAGTGTGAATCTAAAACATGTTTTCATTTTTTTCCTGTCAGGAAAACTTCTAAGGAGCATACACATGGCTGGTTTTCCCGGCCAAAGGAAAACACAGCAGTTTTCCCGACGGGAAAACCGGTCATGTGTACAAGGCATAACTTTCAGGAAAGTAATGTCAGGCAATAAGAAGACATCTCAACTGTTGACAGAGCTTCACAATCTCTTGTTTGATGGTCATTGTCTCAGCTTGATAGTAGTTTGTCAGCTGGCAGATCTCAAAAGAGTGGAAAAGAGAAAGCAAAATGACAAAGTGGGATTTTATATGGGGCCATGCCAAGTCATGGCATAGTGCCCCCGTCCCTATATATTGGCAACATTATACATAAAAAGGGGAGAGGGGGGGGGTGAGGGGAGAAAAAAAGAGGGAATTTGGACATAGACAGGTGGGACTTTATATGGAGCACACATTCTTAAGGGAAAACCCAATTTCAAATAGTCTGGAAATTAAATTAATTTATTTGGTACACTTGAGCAATGTTTGCATAAAGAATTACATTAATAAATATAGTATAATATAATAAAGTTGACCATTAATACATAAAAAAAACACAAATTTATATTGTTTGTACACTTCCCATAAAATTCAAAGAACACTCTGGACATGCATAGTTAATAGGAACATTGAATAGGAACAGCTACAATACGGGTAGATAGATAGCCAAACTTCCCAACCTGCATCGATATGACCCGACAGGGACCCTAGGTAATGGCATCCCATTCTGGGATCCACAAGGCTGTGACATGTGTGATAATAAAATTATATATTTTAATAAAAGTGCAACCACGGCTTATGGCTAGCTTGACGCGTTTCGTGGCTTGATAGTACCACTCATCAGGAGCAGGCGCGTTATGCATATCTAGAAAGATATAAAGTTATATAGGAGTTAGATTCATGGTTGCTTGACCTGGAGCAGAGAATATAGTTGCACATATGATAGAATGAAACAAGCCCATAGTAGAACTTACAGACAGGCATGCTGTGTAAGGAGATATAGCGTTGCCCATTAACCCAGAGGTTCACCGGTAAGGTCTCCCACGGGAACTGAGGGAGCGTGTGTCAAGAACGTATCCCACCATGTAGCCCCAATATGATTACTCATATTGTAAAGGCAAATCCCAGTGGCCTCGATAGTAAAACCAGGTGTGACGTGGAAACAGCATGCATGTCCAAATTCCCTCTTTTTTTCTCCCCTTCTCCCCCCCCTCTTCCCTTTTTATGTATAATTTTGCCAATATAGAGTGGAAAAGAGCTTTTCAGCCTGTTCCACCTGTAGCAGGGTTCTGCCATCATGGACTATTACTAATAGTGATGCAGAATTGAAACCAGACGGTTGTTCGAGGTTGGACTGGGGTGTGTGCACATCACGGGCCTGGCGAGATGGCCTACCAGGCTGGGGCGCACGTGCTACGCAGAGTTCCTTACTCTGGGCCTTCACGGCCCGGAGCAACTAAAGCTGCAGAGGGGCCCCAGTGACTTACTGGGTCCCCACTTCTATGAGAAGATCCCAAGCGAGTTGTGCTGTTCGGTGGGGAGTCAGTCTCAGGAGAGCCTGGAGGCAGGCGATCCCATAGGGCCTAGACAAGCCATCGGGGATAAAGGTGACCGGACACTGGGAGTTTGTTTTTTTGGCAACCTGTCAGTCGGTAACCTAAAATCAAGAACTACCTGGAGACAATTCAGGCAATTACTTTACTGAGACGGAATCGCTCTATCAAGTCGCATTCCAGAGCAAGGGCCTGTGGTAGAGGTATCACTCCTATTTCCATTGAGCCAAGTCTGTGGCAGAGGCTTGTCTTCCTTCCCAAAGTTCCGAGTGATACCACTGCACCTACGCTGGCTGGAGTGGCGACGAATCAGAGGTACTGATGAAGCCGGACTCTTCTTTCACCATCCCTTTCTTTCTTCACCTGAAGTTATCTGTTATCTGTTGGGCACAAGAATAAAAGTACAGAAAACGACATCTTGCTGTTTGGACATTCTATTATTGCTCACATCATCTACTTTTCATCATACCCCTAGACATGCTACAAAGGTGACACGCCGATCCCAAATCTAACCAGCGGCTCCTGCGGGGGTAGCGCTTCACACCATTATACTCTGCCATTGTACTATATTTGTCCTGCAGCTGTCAAATAAAGCTTATAGGCCAGTAAATTGGGCATTACTAGGAGAAATAGAACTCTTATTGAGTAAGAAATCCTTGACTTTAAGAGAGCCTGTGTCAAGACATTGCACACTGAAATAATTACATATTCTAAACAAGCAGCAAGAAAAACATTTAAAACAAGCCCTTGTTCACTTCTGTAGCTATAGGCATTGTGGAGAAATTAATCCTCACAACAGAGTGACGGATACCTTAGATTTTTTGCCTTTTACTTTCTATTGCACCAAAATCTTGGCAGACTGCCAGCCTTCTATTGTATACACACATCAGTTGTTTCTAAGCTGTTAGGAACTGACTGAAACTGGTTGTTGTGATCTTGGAGGGTTTTTGAAAATGAACTTGTTTACAGTACATACAACTAGAGAGGCCAGGGACAGTGGCGTCTCCAGCTTTCATATTTAGGGGGGGCACGTGGGGGGACAGGGACAAAAGTAGGGGGGCCAACTATAAAATGCAATTATATATATATATATATCTCCTGGGGCCCTTTACTACGATCCCACAACGGGCCCTTTTACATGTTCTGCAGTGAGCTCCCTTCCTACTATACTGGGGCCCCCCAGGGTGGCAGAAAACAAGAGATATATGTCACCAGCACACCAAGAAAATATAAGGGTCCAAAGCAGTGGGAGAACTTTAAGGGTTGCAAAGTTTGTCTGGTGTTCTGCCAATGTGGGGTTCCCCAGCTGTCCTGTCCCTCCTATTGACAGCGCTGGTCTGGCATCTGTCTCCTTGGCAGTGGCGGCAGTCTATTAGGACCTAGTGCTGGTGACATTATGGATGCATGCAGGGGAAGGCTGGCACTATTAGTTATAGAGAGCTGAGCCCCAGCTGGTCACCTAGCAGCAGTAATGCTGTATAACCTTCTCTGTTGACATGCTGATCGGAATGTGATCCAGGTAATGCTCCCAGTCAGAGCTAATAAACACAGTATTTATTAGCATCAAGAGTACAACCACATATATATATATATATATATATATATATAAAATCAAACGTATGTTCCGCAGCCATGTGGGCTCTATGCCTGTAAAGTGTGGGCTTTGATCAATAAAATAACTGATATTTAACATTAGGATTTGACTGGGAGCATCACCTGGATTGCATCCCGATCAGCATGTCAGAGAAGGCTCCACTGCTGCTAAGCAATGTGCAGGGAGCTGTCTACAACTGTCTACAACCTATAGAGATGGGCTCGGGTGTGTTTGAAATCCCACATGCCAGCCAGGAAGCCAACACTCCACAGCGCTAATCACAGGCAGTGAGACATTTCCTGATCTGTGCAGCAGCGGACCGTGAAATGTCTCACTGCCTGTGATTAGCGCTGTGCAGTGTGGGCTTCCTGGCAGGCTCTGGCATGTGGATTTTTGAACATGCCCAGACCATCTCTAACAAATTGTGCTGGCCCTCCTGTACATCAGCCCCATAAAGTAACCAACCCTGGGTTCCAATGTGCTGCCGCCGCTGCCAAGGAGACAGAGACCAGCGCTGTGAATAGCCGGGACAGGACAGCAACTCTGGTTATTCCAGCACTGGTCCACACTGGGAGGATTCCCCCGTCCACCTATAATGTGTAGATGGGGGAATTGGATCATTTCTTTTTTTTTTCATTCAACCTAATAGTTGAATGAAAAAAAGAGATCAATGTATGGACTGCCTAAGAGCTAAGACCAGCCATAGACAGTTTAAATCTCAGCTGGTTCAGCAGGAACTGGCTGAGATTTGAACCATTAATGAGCAGATTCTCTTATGATTATCACTAGTGGTTGCTGTATAGCCACTAGTGAGAATCACTGTTTGTCGGGAGAATACAATTGCTGGGCAGGAGGGATATTCCCCTGTCAGCACTGTCTGTGTTGATGGGGGAATCATGCAAGTTTCTTTCCTGCAATCTGTGGATGTAGGAAAGAAATTTGCACTGTATATTACCTGCCTAACTGAAAGTGAAAGTGTAACAGAATGGCCCGTGACACCCAGAGATTTTTGAAGGATGGGGGGTACTCGAGTGCCAGCATCACTAATGACTCTTGGGTCTAGGGTCATCCTGTGCCCCTTTTGGGCATAGGGTGACTGAGAAATTATAATGATAAATTACATGGGATGGGACATTACTGATAATTCAGGTTGTGCAGGATATCTTCAAATATTACAAGTTGTTAAAGTCTGACTCCAACAGGTCAATAGAGCGTTTTCATTCAATGTGGGGACACATGCTTTTGAGGTGTTAATTGAGTCTGCTCCTAGACATTCCTTTGTGTGATGCTACTGTTTTGTGTCCATTGTGCTAATTAGGTCTGCTCCTAAGACCTGTTCATTGTGTATGCTAATGACACTGTTAAGATGTGGAATGTGACTTGTCAAGCAGTAGTAATTAACCCCTCTAAATGCAGAGCCAGACCGTCTGGGTAATGAGTAGTAATTAACTAATCGGAATGTCATGATCTAAAAGAATGTGTATGAAGCCCCCCATTGTGTGATGTGTGGGTGGAGTGTGTCTTTGTCCCTGTGATTAACTGTAACATGCTTGTACTGTACATAACAAAGCTAAGTTACCATTAAAGGATTCATTCGTTCATTTTGGAACCAGTACCAGAGCTTGTTTTGTCTCGGTTATTCTGGGAAATGAAATGGGTCGTGTCTGATGTCTGTCGGACTGTCAGATAAGCTGTCGTGGGGCGATGGAATGGAATATCGTAAACGGTGGTGACCGTTACAGAAACTAAATTGTGAATGTCTTGAAAGAACAGGAGAGGGGGAGGGAGACAGATGGGGAAGAGAAGGGATGGAGATAATGCAGTTCAGTGATTACAGTGTACTGAAGTCTGCAGTGCACACACTTGCCCACGGTCCAGGCTAGAATCTCAGGCATCATTCACACACATGCTGCTGATTTTCATATTTCCTGAACACACATCCCCTCTCTTCAGATACAGCACACCGAGATAGTGTGGGCGGGACTGAAAGGAGGAGGAGGAGCTGTATTCCTCCCTGCTTGTATGTGAGGAGAGTGGGGGGGAGGTGGCTGGACTCGCTGGGCTGTAAAAGAGTGTCAGATTGACACTCGGCTCAGCTTGCAGTCACCACTCTCGGAATTTACAGGCTGGTTCTTCTGTCCTAAGGACGGGAGAAATCAGTCTGTTTTTTCAGTAACTGAGATGAAGGCTTGGGCCCCCCTCCCCCACAGTGCTCATGGAGTCCTTTCTGCAACTCGCTCTTCTCCGTGCCAATGAGGATGCAGGGGAAGGAGCAGATCGGGCGGCTGTGGTTGTGTGAACGCTCGCATTATGCAGTGTCAGCGAGCAGAGGGAGGGGGAGGAATGCCCCGCAGAGCTGACTGGGGATGCTCTCCCTCTCAGGAGAGACAGTTACTCCAGCGGCGGCCCGAAAAAAAAATATATATATATATATATTTTTTTTTGGGGGGGCACATGGTGGGGCACAGCATAATGTTGGGGGGGTCAGGGCCCCCCCCTAGAGACGCCTCTGGCCAGGGATGGCTTGTTTTTAAGCTTATATGCTGGTTAACCCCTTCACTCCAACCGTACGCAAATATGCAGCCCCACTAGGCTGGGCTTTTTTTTGTTGAGGCTACATATCTTTGTATGTCCCTTTGTGCTGGCGCCTTCCCAGCACAGAGACCGGGGTCTCACCAAGAGCCCTGTGCCCCATTCTAACAATCGGGACCCAGAACGTTTGATTCTGTTTGGCTATCACAGTGATCAGTCACTGTGAAGCCTGCCCCCATGCTTTCTGTCTCTGTGAATGGACAGATACATTGGGATTGGTTTACTAAAGGCAAATAGACTGTGCACTTTGCAATGCGCAGTTACACTCTGCAAGTGCAGTTGCTCCAGAGCTTAGTAAATGAGGTAAGGCTTCACTTTGCATAGAATACCCAATCACGTGCAAGAAAAAAATAAATAAAAAAAAACTGCATTTTTGCATGCACATGATTGGATGATGTAAGTCAGCAGAGCTTTTGCTCATTTACTTTTGAACTTTCCTTCAAGCAGGCTAAGCCAGTGAGCGCTGGCCTGGATCATGGCAAAGTCTACATATTGTTCTAATGTTTCCTTATCAAACTGAAAATGGATGAATCAAGCAAACACTGCAGGAACCTTAAAGCGGAGTGCCACCCTTAAAATCACTTTTTTCATTACATCCAGCATACTGGCGTCAGCGCCAGTATGCTGTTTTTTTTTTTTTTTTTTTAATGCATGTACTTACTGTTTCTCCCAAATTTTATTTCCTGGCGCACCGCGGTGTGTCGCCGCTATAAGGCGTCACGCCTTCCGGAAACAGCCGATTAGCATTCGGCTTTTACTCGGCGCCTGTGCACAGCCCCAGGAGCTGACTGCGCAGGCGCCGTATATAGCGCGTCACGCCCTCCGAAAAAACCCGAACTAGGACCGGCTATTTTCGGCGCCTGCGCAGTCAGCTCCTGGGTCTATGCGCAGGCGCCGAATGCTAATCGGCTGTTTCCGGAAGGCGTGACGCCTTATAGCGGCGACACACCGCGGTGCGCCAGGAAATTAAATTTGGGAGAAACAGTAAGTACATGCATTAAAAAAAAAAAAACAGCATACTGGCGCTGACGCCAGTATGCTGGATGTAATGAAAAAAGTGATTTTAAGGGTGGAACTCCGCTTTAACTGGCTAATTTCTGCCACTGGAATTACCAACACAGCTCCAGAGATGGCCAAAGCAAAATCAAAGAGTAACACGGAAAATATTGATGGCCTATTCATTTACTTTTAAAGGAGAAGTCCAGTCTAAGCTTTTTAGGCTGGGCTTCTCCTATGGGTCTTAGGAGTTCAATTTGTTTTGCACTCCTGTGACCCGTTTTCAGCGGAGAGCAGTCTGAAGTTTGTTCGCCGCTGACGGCATTGCCATCAGTCGGGGCAGAACTTCATCCCGACATCCAAGTCTGGATCCGCCAGCTGCCTTGATTGATGGCAGTCTTAACGAGCCACTGAGACGACAGCTTCCCGCCCCTCCACGGCTCAGCGCTCCAATGAGCGTAGAAAAGTAGAGCAAAAGCGTTGCTGACTGACAGTCGGCATTGCTCTGCTCGGGGAGGAGTGAGAACTGAGCCATCGGCGGTGTTCGTGGCTCGGTTCTCAGTGCAGAGATGGGGACAGATGCAGCATCAGTCAGATGATGCATTCACCGAGGGAAGTATGAATAGCAAAAAAAAACAGACTTCTCTTTTAAGGTCCTTTTAATGGCTGCAAGATGAAGGAACAGTACAGTACAATATGAAAATACATAGAAAGGATATCACACTGAACAGAGGAGGAGTAGGGTTAATTCAATCAGGGCAAATAGAAGACTTGTGTTTGTGTGGGCGGATAGTGGGAAACTTGGGTGATCTGGATGAGAATAGGGCAAACTCCAATTTTTCAACAGTACAATCCATGGGGTTATCGCTTTTCACCTCTGGCTCACAAGACGTAATAACTAAGAACACTATCATGACTAGTTATGTTATAATAAAATGGACCATACTCTTGTAAAACAACAGAGACCTATTTTATAACTAGAGAAGGTGGAAGCGGTGTAAAGAATTTTATTGTTGCTCCATAATGCTCTGCTGATTGTGAATGCCGCTTGTGCTGTGAATAGGAGCAATGCCAAGACTTAAATAGCATGGCTTTGTCAACCCTATTTTTTTTTTTTACATGAAAAGCCCTCAGCAGTTTCAAAGCATTATGCAGTATAATAGTCTAAACCTCTGTGATACGAGAATAAACTAGCTGCAAAGTAAGTTCAAACAAACAAGAAAGATGCTTTATTGAAAGCTATTCTCGGGACAATTGGACACAATGGACAGGCAAGGTTTTAGTTTGTAAGATAAGCTGATAAACTCATCTACTTCAGTGATGTGAATATAAAAAAGTATAATGAGAGTATAAAAAGAGGAAATTCAAGTGTATCTAGAATTTTTATGAGTAGAATGTAAATTTAAATGTGTATGTCAAGAATAATTAACTAAACACTCAAAGTAATTGCAACGTCACCTAAAAGTGATAACTCAGCTTTGGGTAGACGTTGCTGGGTTGAATCATCCTCTTCTTATATCTCTCAGAGAGCCCAATAGCAAGACTTTCTGCAGTAATTTGTGCCAATCTCTCACACAGCTTCCCTCCCCAATTGCTTGTTTATTCTGCAGCATGGCAAGTCTATCAGTGGAGCGTGAAACCGACATTTACTTTGTGATGGCTGTGGCAGTTGAGCAGAACTAGGGATTCTGTTTGGTATATCTTGTCATTGGAGCTATCAAGAAATATAAGAAACAAGCGTGTGATTCAACATAACAATAACTAGGGAAAACTAAAATATCATGTGTAAAAAAAGTGTAGCGCTGACAATGAATAAATTGGAATAAACCAGTCTAATAACTTAATATACAACACCACATGTGAACTGGTAGTGATAAATTATATTGAATAAAGTCCATAAATCCTTAAGGCCGGGTTCACACCTATGCGAATTGGTTGCGGCTTAAACCGCATCTAATACACAGAACATTTTTAAATACTTTTTTTTCAATGAGGCTGGTTCACATATGTGCGATGCATTCGCACTGCGCATTGCTGGAAATCCGTATGCGTTGTGGAGGCCTTGCGGTGCGGCTCAGGTGCGAATTCAGTCCCATTATCTTCTATGGGTACGCAGCTGATTTGCAGATGTGTTCAGTTTTCTTCAGGAATTTCTCTCATTCAGCTCAATACATTTCTCCCCCACTCTCCTCTCACCCAGAACTTCCCCCAGGTCTCCAAATCCGCAGCTAAAACGCAATGGATCTGCTGAACACTTCTCTTATCTATCTGCAGAGATTACAGAGCTGAAATTCACACTGCACAAGTGTGAACCCAGCCTTAATGAAAGAAAAAAATGAAAGTAAGAAAGTAATGAAATTAAATAAGTAAGAAAGTAAGGGAAGGACTGCTGTTGTCACTGCTACCCTAATTTTATGAGCTTGTTTTTACAACTGCAAAATGAGGTGAGTTTTCTTAATTTAAAAAAAAAATTGTTTGGTTATACGGAATTATGCTATGTGCACTCCAATTTCTTCTTTTTCATGACTACCGTTTGGACAATTGATATACCATTGGTTGGTGTGAACCACTCCTGAATTGTTTATCTGAGGTCTTCATCAAAAATACCAGATTGTGATACATCTATGGTGTACCCTTCCCAGTGTATCTACATAAGCTTGATTGGCCTAGCGGGTATATGTCCTTCTTGGTCCAATCCATCCGGTAAGCCCCTTGTCATAAGTGGTGGTGGATCTTCTATTTTTCACCGTTGGAATCTGTTCACCTATTAAATCACTGGACTTTTTCTTTTGTCAACATAATACTTCTGACGTCAGTCGGATCTTACTTTCATTTTTTTCTTTCATTTAAGGATTTATGGACTTTATTCAAAATAATTTATCACTACCAGGTCACATGTGGTGTTATATATTAAGTAATTAGACTGGTTTATTTAAATGTATTCATTGTCAGCGCTACACTTTTTTTAAACATGTCTTTTTAGCAAATTTGATCTTTCTTGCTGTGTTAGCGGCTCCCTTCATTTATCACTAGATAGCACGGTATTTTTTCTCTTTTTTGTAAAACTAAAATATCAGTCTTTGATGAGGCTGTCCTTTAAATCATAGTAAATATTTAATCCCTTTGGATCAGTGATATCCGATTTGTGATCCACAGGCCAGATGGGGCCCTTTGCTTGATTTTATCCAGCCCTAGGGGCACAATTTCTCCCACTGATACAAGGCAATATTCCTCCCACTAACACCAACAATGAGGCACCATTCCTTCCACTGACAACAACAGTGGGGCATAATTCCTCCCACTGACACCAACAACTGGGCACTATTCCTCCCACTGATATAAACAATTAGGCATTATTCTTCCCAATCGTACCAATGATGGGGCATTATTTCTCTAACTAATATCAATGATGGGGAACAATCCTACCAAATGATATAGATGATGGGCCACTATTCCTCCTCCTACTGACTACAGGCATGTAATGTTTTTTTAGTTCCACTGACCAGCAAGCCTGAGGCATTGTTTATTCCCAATGATGCTGGGGCATTTTCTACTCCACATTGTCCAGCCCCCTAAAGTTTGAAGGACAGCAAATTGTCTGTTTGTGCATGTGCATGAATCGCTATGTATTGTAGACTTGAGTGACCGCGCAGGGGAAAGGAAGGGTGGCGCTCCTGCGCCCACTATGGACGCACTGCCGCTGTTCCTCATACTAGGTGAGTTGTGCACTTATCACTATGACACATCCAAATATATCCAAATATAAAGTGGAACCCATTTACCCTCTCTAAATCTAAATATCCCATCTTTCCTTCCAATCCCTTACTTACTTATCTTCTTCCCCCACCCTCCTACCTATCGGCTAGCCTACCTCATCTATGATTTCAAACTGACTATACTATTAGAAACGATGTGCAGTCAGTACTATTGGTCTGTACATGTAGTAAAGCATGCTTGTTACACTCACTGTGGAGCCTAAGGGGTTAATCCTCAACATTATGCAAAAAGGCTGTTTGACCCCGTCTTCTTTGATCCTCCCCTTCCTCCAGTCCCCAATCCATCTGCTGACAGTACAGGGCACTCTGCACATGCTCATTCTGGGGGTTATTGCTATTTCTTGGAAGGGTACACGTGATCAGCACAGGGAAAATCATCACTGTCCAGACAGAAGATCAGGGGTCCTGCAGCCTCATAAGACAATCAGAGGAGAATGAAAATTCCTACTGCAAGCTTTAGCCAGACACTGATAGAAGTCACAAAGCTGCTACTGCTGATGAGAAAAGGTATTTAGCAGTTTACTTTTACTAAAATAATCACATTTCTATGTTCTGTGTACTGTAGGAGACCAGATATAATGAATGCAGGGTCCTGGGTTTTGTAACTGTGTTATTGTGTCTCGTGTGCCGTGAGTTTGAGATAATGTTTGCAATATGCAAAGCTGTAAAAAAAGAATAATAAAAAAAATATATATATATATTAATTTACATGTTTTGTAAACATAACATTTAATTACCCTTGCATTGGCAATCGCTTTTACCCCCGCTAGCGGCCAAGAAATGCGCTTTGCCAGTGGTACAGCCGCGGTGCCATATTGATTTCAATGGGCAGGTGCGGTGGAGGAGCGGTGTACACACCTCTCCTTCACCGCTCCAAAGATGCTGCTAGCAGGACTTTTTTTACCGTCTTGCTAGCGCACCGCTCCAGTATGAAAGCCCTCTGGGCTTTCACATTGGAGAAACAGCAGCGGCTGTTTCAGGTCACTTTGCAGGCGTTATTTTTAGCGTTATAGTGCCTGCAAATCGACCCAGTGTGAAAGGGGTCTTAGGAGTGCATAGGAGTCTGGCCAGAAACAAAATATCGTACTTTGCATGGGAATTCAGGAGAGACAGACAGAGAACGACCAAAACTAAAGAAACTAGGAAATTCTTGCCCCTAGTCACTATGCCACAATCAAATGCAACCAATACGCCCTCCCTATATCTACATATTGATCTACTTTTTTTTTTTATGTGTATAAAACTACACATTTTTGAAAATATTTTCCATTATATCAAGATTTCTGTGAGCAGCAGAGATATGAATATTTACTTTCCTCAGGAAAGGTTTTTGCACTTCATCTCCTGACATTCTGCAAAGTAACACAGGACAGCAAATCTAATCTGCAATGCCAAATTGTCATTTGAAATAGAAGCCGCATTGATCCCTTGAAAGTGTGACTCACACTGCGCTAGTGGTTAAGAGAAATTAGATTGAATATCAGCAAAATCTAATTATTACACCAATCAAGTATAAAACATTTTAGGGAAATCTTAGGCTGCGTACACACGACTTAACAAATCCAATCAAATCGGTCTAACAGATCGTTTTGATCGGATTTGTCTCCTGGGATATGTTGGTTTGATCATGTACACGCGATCAAACCAAAATCCCCTCCGGCAGACAGCGCGGTGATGTGGCGGTGACGTTGACGCCGACACGTCACCACTCGCGTACTAACCAACAGACATGTCGGACGGACGGGTTTCAGCAGACAGATTTTAAAGCATGCTTTAAAATTTGTCTGCTGGAAAAACCTGTCTGTTCACCCGTACACACGATCAGAAAAAATTCAGGTAAAAACTGGTGGCCATAAACAATTGTGACATCATTGGTAAACCATTGAAAAATATGTTTTCATACAGAGGTTTCCCCCCAGACTCTTTATATCTGCCCAAAATGTAATAGGCTGGGTTGGAGTTTTTGGACAACTCAATGTTTTGCATAGAATAACAGATCCTTTACTCATGTCTACCAGACTTCTTAACAAGAATAAACTCTGCTCATACCATTGTTTGTGCGGTGCCCCAGAAACCACCACAACTTACTTCCAATTTAGAACTGACATTCTAACATGGCCTTTCTCAGCCTTTTTTTTACTCCATAGGACTCCTTGTAATCGTTTTTATGTCCCTGGGAACCTGCTAAAACCAAAAATTTAAGAGTCATTGGAAAAAATGCCCCTTACATTGGTGACCAGTGGGAAGAATGCCCCCATTATAGTGGTGGTCAGCTTGCCACCATTACAAGGAACGAAAAAGCTAATTTTAGTCAAGCAGCTGGATCTGCAAAGTGGCCCCAGGATTTGGCAGGCACCAGCAAATAGGTGGTAAATTAGCTACAGTCAGGGAAGCCTATGCAACCTCTAGAGCAACCCTAGTTGAGAATGTCTATTCTAATGTATAAAAAGTTAAAATAGAATTCCAGCCTAAACTTAAATTGATAGTAAACATTAATTTCATTCTTTAAAATAACAAACAATTTCTTTACCGTAACAAACATAATGGTTTTGAACAGAGCAGCCCTCATCCTCCTCTTCTCCAGTCCCCCTGGCTCCTCATGTGTGCTCATCATTGAGACAGGTGTCTAGAATAAATGCAAAAAAAAAAATACAACTCCAAAAAAACTTGCCTTTCCTTTTTACTAAATACCTTTGAATGTCTACTTTAAAAAAAAAAGGGTAATTTTTTAGAAGATAATGAAAAAAAACTGTACCCAGTGAAGGAAGTTCAGTGAACAGCCAGTCAAATATAGCGGTGTGGGGAATGATCTAACACTTAAGCCAAAATGGAAAAATACTCTGGGACAGACCCCAGCAGAAAAGAGGTAACTCCCTCCCCGTGTGGCTTAAACTGGCTAACAATTAAACAGAAGAACCCGCTGTACAAATGTTTTTTTTTTTTTTATACTTTTATTACAAAAATCCCAAAAGCCCCCCAGAAACTGTATACCACAACCTTTACCACAATATTAAAAATAAAATGTTAAACAGAATCGATACACACACACAGTCCGGACAATTTCCACCAAACACAAGAAGTATTAATGTGCAGTCACCTTGGCTAAGTATCAACATATATTCAGTCTAAAGACTGCAAAATTATTTCCATTGTGGATGTGCGGAAAATTATCTTAATTCCACCTCAATCAATAGGCTGTGGGTGTGCTCACAATAATCATTGAATGCAACATAGAGCAGGCGGCTTGCAGCTATTCCAGGTTAGATAAACAAAAGTGTGAATGGTTAATGTATATAGTGTTAAAGGTATAAACGTAGTCCAGCTTCAGTAAAGATTTTCTTAGATGTATAGAAAAGAAAAAAAATGCCCTGTCTTAAAATAACTAACAATAGCAGCCGGCACAACAAAAGATCAATCTGTGAAATTAACAAAGTAAAAATGGTATAGTGCAATGCTAAATCTAGTGATTGAAAAGAGTAGGGCTCCTGCTGTTCAGACAAAAGCTGATAGCAGAGATTCACTAAAGTGCATAGAAAATATATAGAAAATGAATCTAATAAGATTTACTTAGATAATTGCCATGATTGGGAGTTTGTGGGATTTTTGTACTGTCCTGGCATTTTAATCTTCTCGAGAAAGACTGCTTTTGGACTTTATGACTTTCGTAAAAACTAAAAAATGTATACCAATTTGTGTTATATTTACCAAAGAAATGTAGAAAAATTAATTTTGGCCTAAATTCATGAAGAAAGATTATTTGCAAATTTCTAAAACAGAAACTAAGAAACACGTTTTTTATTTCAGTATATGTTTTTTTATACAGTTGTGTTCAAAATAAAAGTTCAACATCACTAACCAGATCAATCATTGTTTTTGGTATACATTTTATTTCTGGTAAGTGTTAGAGCTGCTTGATTAATCGTTAAAGAATCAAGATCACGATTCAACTCTCCTCACGATCTTAAAATAGCTTTTTCCCGATTCTATGTAACAAGATTTGTTGGTTGGAAGTTGAAGAGTGGGGACTTTGATTGGAGAGTGAAGCAAGGAAAGGCGATACCAAGGGTGGGTTCGGTGCTGCACATCCCTGATTAACGTATGAAGAAAAGGAGAAGTACCCCGGGGGGCTTTGAGTTGCAGAAACAATTATCAAACAATGGTCAAAAAGATGTATCAAATACAGATCAAATATAATTAACATAATGGTGTAATTTAATAAGGAGAAAATGGGTTACAGAGTAAAGGAGATCCTCCAAACAGTAGTGTATGAATTAAATAAACTTATGCGCAAGATCCCGACGCGTTTCGACCCTTGAGTTGCTGTGGGTCATCTTCAGGGGGAAATGAGGTTGCAGACATAGGGCCAGATTCAGGTAGATGAGAGTATCTTTCCTCTGGAGTAACGCTTCTCATTTACGTTACTCTGAAGACCCTTTCAGCGCAAGTCCTGTAATTCACATAGCAGTTGCGCGTAAACTTGCGCCAGAGTAACGATAATGCGCTGGCGTAACCCGACGCAAGTGGAAGTGGGTGTGATCATATGTAAATGATGGGCGGAGCCCAGCGCAGAGGCTTACGTTCAGCGCATCATCCACGGAGCATGCGCAGTGAGTGCGGCTCCACTCGCCCCCTTGTGCGCATGCTCACAACTTCCGTCGGCACCACTTCCTGGGAAACGTCAGCGCAATGCGTTCCGCTGGGCGCTTAAAAGCGCTGGCGGAAACGCCATTCCGGCGCAAAAGTAGTTCCGTTTCCCCCCACCCCAGGGAAGATACTTTTGCACTGTAATGGCTGCTCCCCCTACCCCCAGAGAGAGGAGGAACCTCAACTTTAATTCCCAGGAGGTCTCAGTGATTATCTCGGCTATGGAGACGGATAATGAATTTCTCCATGGCAAAAAAAGCCGGAAGACCAGCCGGGAGAGGAAGCAGGGCATCCTGGAGTCGATTGCTGCCAGGGTCAATGTCCTGGGCTACTCCACCCGGACTGCTGGGGACATACAAAAGAAAATAAATGACCTGCGGCGCAAGGTGAGGGACAAAGTGGCCTCCATCAGGAGGTATGAGAGGGGCACAGGTGGTGGTCCCCCATGTCCTGTCACCCTGACTGCAGAGGAGGAGGTGGTTGCTCGCTGCCTGGAGAGGGAGCAGGTGGAGGGGGTCGCAGGCTATGACTCCGTGGAGGAAGGCACAAGGACAGGTAAGTGTTTTATAATCCCCTATTTGTTGTTTTGCATTTGGGGGGGGGGGGAACATGTGCCAAGTGTGTGGGACCACCAACATGTGTCTGCTTTGTGTCACCCACAGATGACGGAGCTGGGCCATCATCTCTCAGCCTGCATTCCACCCCATCCCCCTCACGCCATCATGTGCCCGAGCCACTGGGTGGTGAAGAGGTTGTGGAGGAGGAGAGTGGCCACACCACACCTGCCGAGGTGGTTGTGGAGGATCCTGCTGTGGCAGAGCAGGACTTTTCTTTGGTTTTGTCTGTCTCCTCCCCTTCTCCTGGCCCGTCTGTCGTCCCCTCCCCCATCCTTGGAAGCCCCTCAAGGGCGACACCTTCCACCCGAGGACATCCATCTTCTGGCCCCAGGAAGGCGACCCAGAAGACCAGGGGGGTGTCTGATGGTGTCCAGGACCAGTTGGCGAGGGATCACGCCAGGCAGACGGAACAGATGGGGGCCATAGCGGGGCACTTGGAGAAAGTGGCTGACAGCCTGGGCTCCGTTGCCAACCTCAGCAACGCAGTGCAGGATGTCAGCTGCAACTGCGCTGCAGTGGTCACCACTTTGGGGGAGGTGCAGGGGGATATAAGGCACCTGACTGCAGCTGTCCAGGCCAACACTGCTGCCATCCATGGGAACAGTGCTGCCATCCGGGAGCAGGGGAGGCTGAGTCGGCGGGCCCAGCATTACCAGGTGACCCGTCAGCTCCGGATGCAGGCCCAGACGAACACATACCTTGGACGGATAGCCAGGGCCTTGGAGGGCACGCAGGCCACACCTGCCAGGAGTGGCCCACCTGGGGATCAGCCACCTCCAGATGCCCCCCCACCCCCACCCA
This sequence comes from Rana kukunoris, assembly GCA_029574335.1. Taxonomy (NCBI): domain Eukaryota; kingdom Metazoa; phylum Chordata; class Amphibia; order Anura; family Ranidae; genus Rana; species Rana kukunoris. The sequence continues at coordinate 419,544,903 of CM056053.1, forward strand.
CTCCATCCAGGCAGCTGCGGAGCCAGAGAGGGGCCCCCAGAAGAAGCCCCCGGCATCCCCGATGAGGCCTTTTTTTTTTTCTTGTTTTATATTATTGTTTTTGACATACTCAGGTCATGAGTTTATTTTTTATTTTTCTCAGGTTATGAGATTTTGTTTCTTTTAATGATCAGGATATGATATTTATAATTTATTTTTGTACTGCACACGGTCAGGAGTGCAGGGGACAGTGTGAATGGTGTGTGAATGTGAGAGGGTGGCACTCCTGAAAGTAAGGGGTGTCACCCTCGGCCGTGGTGGTGAAGTGAACCCCACGGCTGAATGAATGATGTGTGAAAGGTGTGTGAATGGACAGTGACATCATTGGGGCCTTGACGCGGCGTTACTGCTCCCAACTCCTACATGCTGGACTTGGGCTAATCCAATGCGATGTGCATGTGGTGTGTGTGATCTAGGGACATCAGTGGTGTACACGCGTGCATTGTCTGTGTGATTAATGTTTTGGTTTAGTGTCCAAAGATGCCTACAGCGAGGACCCTCCTGACTGCTCTTCCATCAGCAGACTGGGTGTCCTCTGGCAGGTGGGGACTGTGTGGGTCGGGGGTCAGGTCATCACGTATGTCAATATGCAGGCCTTTTCTCATTGCAAAGTTATGTAGTATGCAACATGCACCGATGATCTGACACACAAAGGTAGGGGAATACAATAGGGCCCCCCCAGACTTATCCAGGCATCGGAAACGGGACTTCAGGAGCCCGAATGTTTGCTCAACCACTGCACGGGTTTTGATGTGTGCTTCATTGTATTTTCTCTCTCCTCTGGTTTGGGGGTTCCGGAAAGGAGTCATTAGATGGGGTCCCAGTGCATATGCAGAGTCACCTGTAAGGTAAAAGACAGGAGAATTTTAGTCATGCATGTGCGATTTCTGTTGTGCATCACGGGAGGGGATAGTCATGCCTGACTCCCTTGTCACTCACCAACCAGCCAGCTGTCCCCATACATATTCTGGTTAAATTCTGCTGGGATGGGGCTCTGACGGTATATGAAACTGTCATGGCTGGACCCGGGGTGTTTGGCACGGACGTGCCATATGAGGCGTTGGGCATCGGCTATCACCTGTACGTTGATGGAATGCCAATTCTTCCGATTGCGGTATATGTGCTCTGTGGCACTGGGGGGCTGTAGGGCCACATGTGTGCAATCAATGGCCCCCACAGTGCGTGGGAATCTGGCAATGTTGTAGAAATCTGTCATTGCCTTCTGCCGCAGCTCCTCAGTGGTGGGTCTGATGAACTGGTTGGACATGCGTCTGAGGATTGCAGGGACAACCTGGTGCACACATCTGCTTATGGAGGACTGTGACATCCCAGCCACCACTCCACTTGTACGCTGGAATGATCCACTTGCAAGGAAATGGAGTGTTGCCAGGACCTTCACCAGTGGCTGCACTGCTTGTGATCGGTGTGTTGGGCTGGTGATGTCATCCTGCAGGGTTGTGGTTAGTTCAAGTATTGCATCTGGGCTGAATCTGAATAGGCGATACACCTCCTCATCCCCCATGCCAAAGAGGTTCATACGTGTGCGGTATATCCTCTCACGTGCCCGCCTTCTTGGTTCCAGGGGACCCATCAGTAGTTCTAGGACCACGAGTGCCCCTGGCATGTTGGCACACAGAGGTGTTGTCCTTGCAAGTGGGGGTGCTCAGCTAGCTCCTATCGTCGGTAACGCTGCTGTAGCTGCTCTCCTGCTGACCTGTGACCGTCTGGAGTAAAGATAAAGCAGCCTTTTGTAGAAATAACTTTGCGCCGGACGGACCAGATACGCGCGGCGCATGTAGCCAGCGTATGGTGCTAATCTGTTCGTGAATTGTGAAAAATCCCTCATTTGCATATTTGCAGGGGAAATCAATGGGCGCGACTGATGCGCCCAGCGAAAATAAACGCTGACTATACTCTGGCGTCGGAACGTTCCGCCGGTCGCAAATGAGCCGTTATTGGGCGCATCTAGTTTGGTGGGTACGGGCACATAGAAACGTCGGCGCATCAGCACAGTTACGCGGCGCATATCCAAATACTCCAGCGCAAGTGTTCGTGAATCTGGCCCATAGGTTCCATAAGGAAATATAGGTACAGTGATGAAAACTGTCGAATTATATCAACCAAGACAACATAACTGTATAATATAAATATAAATAAAGTCCATTATGCAGACAATAAATTATATAAAATGAAATATCTGATTTTATATACATATATGTATAATTACCAAGGTGAGCGTCATAGCTTGGAAAGGGTGGTCCGCTCAGAACATCCGCCGCCGGTGGCAGGCAACTAGGGAGGAGCATCCAAGATGGGGGAAAGGGAGGCCAGGAAGGAACAAAAAGGGCCAAAAAATGGGGAAGGTGGGCCGTCTTCATGTCTCAAGGAAGTTGCAAAAGAGGGGGTATCCCACGCTGGGCCGGGGGGGAGGAGGGGGGGGAAACTGTTTGATAATTGTTTCTGCAACTCAAAGCCCCCCGGGTACTTCTCCTTTTCTTCATGAGTGGAGAGTGAAAACCAGTTTTGCTTTTGACTGCTGGTGATTGCTGTGTTTGCATCTTTAGGTTTTTTTTTGGGGTCTTTCCTTGCACCTTTTTTAACACCTTTTCTGTCACTTTTTAAACAGCATTTTTTCTTTCTTTCCTTCTTTTGGACTACTATTTAAGGGGAGTGGTTAATTGCTCATCCTTGAGCTTGCCCCCTTTTTGCTTGCTGGAACTCTGAACAAGTGGAACTAGACTAAGTGGTGAGGTAAACCAGATTTGAAAACAGGAGGTTATAACAGGAGTCATCAAACCTGTAAGTAACATCTTAAATTTCCTGTTAGTGATATTATTGTAACTGGGAAAATGGGGGTTAGCAAGATTGAAGGTTGCTCTTTCCGGAAGCTCGCATTAGAGATCTGGAGGAGAAAATTGCAACCCTGGGCAGAACTGACAACCTTGAAAGGGGTCCTCTGCTCGCTGAGGGTCGGTGGGCGAATAAGTCAGGATTATAAGGTAAGAAGATGGGTTAATACAGTTAGAATGAGTGGTAGGGGCTTACAGAAAAGGAAAACCAGCCCTGGGTTTGGGCACCCCCAACAGATTTGCCAAGTTGAGTGAAGATGTGGAGGTATCAAGCTCAGAGGTTGCAGCCCTAAAGGTCACTGTTCCCCCTTACAGCTGGGAGAGCAGCCCATCTAGTAGGGGTGGTGAGGGAAGTGCAGGTAGGCCTAGACCAGTAGTTCTCAACCATCTAGTGCCGTGACCCCTTGATAAAAGTTCCCAAGTTGTGGGGACCCCTAACAGTAAAATTATTTTCATAGCATGGGTTGAAAGCCTTCCCTTCCCATCTCCCAGGTCAGCAAATTTGCAGCTACAACACACAGGAACCGCTGAACAGCTCTGTTATCTCTTTGCAGAGATAAAATAGCTGGAATTTGCACTGCACAAGTGTGAATCCAGCCTGAAAGGACCTAGTTGATGGAGAGTGTGATGAGTCTGAAGCATTATGGGTGGAACTGTACATGGGTGTCCATACCAAAAAGGTTGTCATTGGAGTTTGTTATAGGCTACCCAGTTTTACTTAGGAAGTGGAGACTCAGCTTCTTGTAGAGATGGAAAGGGCTGCAAGGGCTGGGACAGTTAAAGGGCAAAAATGTATAAACCTTTTACAGGACAATTTTATGGTCCAGTTTATTGAGGCCCCGACTAGGAATGATGCTCTGCTGGACCAGATAATCTCAAACCATGCAGAGCTTATTACCAATATTCATATAAAAGAACATCTGGGTAGCAATGACCATAACATGATTTCTTTTAATGTTAGCTGTAAGCAACAAACACATACAGGAAAGATAAAAACACTTAACTTTAAGACAGAACATTTTCCAAGGATGGTGGCTGCTCTCCAGGACTTTGACAGGGAGGGAATATTGGCATTGATGAACACAGAACAGAAATGGGAATTCTTCAAAGTGACTGTATGTAAACTCACTGCAAAGTATATTCCCATTGGGAATAAGTTTAAAAGTCTAAAAAAATAAAACCTATGTGGCAAAGTAAAATGGCTATTAATAATAAAAAAAGCGCCTTTAAAAAATATAAAAATGAAGAAACGCTATCATTGTTTAAATGTTACAAAGAATATAACAGAATATGTAAATCAAGGATGCAAAAAATCAAAACGAACGACAGATTGAAAAGATAAGACAAACACCAAAAATTCTTCAAGTCTGAGCATGTTGGTCCTTTACAAAATAATCTAAAGTGGGTGACTGGGGACAAAGAGAAGGCTAATTAATTAAATGCTTTCTTCAGCTCTGTGTATACAAAGGAGCATGGGGGAGCTCATGTCCATAATGGGGGTTGTAGTGACACAAATGATCTACAATGGCTCAAAAGTTATGGTCCAGAAATATTTAAACAGATAAAGAACATGGACTAGATGGCATCCACCCACCGATCTTAAAATAATTAAGCTCTGTCATTCCAAAGCCAGTGGCCCAGATTCACGTACATCGGCGCATTATCGGTCCGGCGTAGCGCACCGCCATTACGTTAGACTTGCGCCATCTAGCCGCGTAATCCCCCGATTCACGTAGCTTTTGCGCAGGAAATTGCGCAAGCGTAAGGTTTTTTCCTGAGGTGTAAGGAGGAGTAATACAAATTGGGAGGGACGTGGGCGTGTTACATTGAAATGAGCCGTGACCCCATGCAAATGAAGGGCCGGCCGGCTCGCGCATGCGCGCGTGAAGGAGACCATGTCAGCTCCGCTGTGCGCATGCTCACAACTCGGGAGCGGCGCAATCAGTGAAATTGGAAATGGACTAGGGCAACGTTGTGAACTACGCAGACAGCATAAATAGACACACACAAACGCACTTGCATTGCAAAAGTACATCCCTTTGTGTCCCTTCCCATTTAACCAAGTGCTTTTGTTCCTGTTGTTCGTTGCAGTGTGTCTTGTAGTTGTCAGATTAGTGTTCTGTGTGATCAAGTTCTTGTTGGTATATTTGTGAAAGTGTTTTTTGATAAGTGTTTGAGAGACTGTTTGTTTGATTGATATATTTCTGAGCGTTTGTTTACTTGCTTTATTTTTTATTTTTTTGCTGACATTTTTTATTTATTTTTTTGCTGACATTTTTTTTAAATTTTTGGTTGTGCATGCTGTTTGAATGTGGGGGTGACATTCCTGCTGGAAAAGGGGTGTCATCCTCAATTTTGGTGGAGAAGGGTTCCCCAGGACCAGGGAGAAGTGATTCCCAGGTCCGTGTGAATGGTGTATGAATGTACAGTGACATAATTGGAGCCTTGACGTGGCGTTACTGCTCACCAGTCCTGCATGGTGGACTGGTGCCAATCCAATTTGATGAGGATGTGGGGTGTGTGTGCTAGGGACCACAGTGGTGTGCATGCATGCATTCTCATTGTGCCATGATTAATGTGTGTGTTTAACGTGCAAAGATGCTCAATATGAGCTGTCTCCTGACTGCTCTTCCCTCAGAAGACGGGTATCCTCGGTTAGGGGGGGATTGTCTGGTTGGGGGGTCAGGTCATCACGTAGCTCAACCTGCAGGCCCTTCCTCACTGCGAGATTGTGCAGCATGCAACATGCAACGATGATATGACACACAAAGTTTGGGGAATACAACAGTGTACCCCCAGACTTATCCAGGCATCGGAAACGTGACTTCAGGAGGCCAGGAGGACTTCAGGAGGCTCGGGTTTTGATGTGTGCTTGATTGTATCTTTCCTCTCCTGGGGTTTGGGGGTTCCGGATAGGAGTCATGAGATGGGGTCCCAGTGCATATGCAGAGTCACCTGGAAGGGAAAAGACAGGAGAATGTTAGTCATGCATGTGCCACTTGTGAGGTGTGCATCACGGGAGGGGATAGTCATGCCTGACTCCCATGTCACTCACCAACCAGCCAGGTGTTCCCATACACGTTCTGATAGAATTCCATTCGGATGTGGCATTGATTGTAGATGTAGCTGTCATGGGTGGATCCGGGGTGTTTGGCACGGACGTGCCATATGAGTCCTTGGGCATCAACTATCACCTGTACGTTGATGGAGTGCCAATTCTTCCGATTGCGGTACATGTGCTCTGTGTCATGGGGGGGCTGGAGTGCCACATGTGTGCAATCAATGGCCCCGATGGTGCGTGGGAATCTGGCAATTCTGTAGAAATCTGTCATTGCCTTCAGCCGCAGGTCCTCAGTGGTGGGTTTGATGATTAGGTTGGCCAAGCGTGTGAGGATTGCTGGGACAACCTGGTGCACACATCTGCTCATGGAGGATTGTGACATCCCAGCCACCACTCCACTTGTACGCTGAAAAGAGCCACTGGCAAGGAAATGGAGTGTTGCCAGTACCTTGACCAGTGGCTGCACTGGATGTGAGCGTTGTGTTGGGCTGGTGATGTCCTCCTGCAGGGTTGTGGTTAATTCCAGGATGGCATGAGGGGGGAATCTGAAGATGCGATACACCTCAGAATCACTCATGCCAAAGAGGTCTATGCGTGTGCGGTATACCCTCTCCCGTGCCATCCTCCGTGCCCTCCTCCTTCTTTGGTCATCTAAATTCACTAGTGCAGCTATGAGCGACGATGCCCCTGGCATGTTGGCAGTAAAATTGTAGTGCAACACGTGTGTGTGTGGTCTGCTCCTCAGTAACGGTGTTGCTTTCTGTGAGATGTAGACGTTTTTTCAAAATTTAGACCAGCTTTTAGGTGCTCTAACTTTAGACAGGACATTTTGCTGTTGCGCACATCGCGTAGCCTGCGCAGCAACTGCGTTTTTTTGTGGATCCCCGCAACTCCCTCATTAGCATATTTGACTAGCAAATCAATGGTGTGTCTAGCGCATTTTTGCGCGGACTGATGCGTCTGTCTAACGAAATTATGCCGGACAAAAAAAAGTAGATTTCTGGCGTAATTCGTTTTCTGAATCGCGCGCATCTAAACGCACGCGCACATTTAGACTTACGCACGCGCAACACCAGTTGCGCAGGCGTAATCGCTCTGTCAATCTGGGCCATTGTTTCTAATGACTGGAATGGTACCACTGGATTGGCGCAGGGCCAATGTGGTGCCCATATTTAAAAAGGGATCAAAGTCTTTACCAAGTAACTATAGATCTGGTAGTTTAACTTCTATAGCCGGGAATATACTGGAGAGTTTAATAAATGACCACATAGATATGTTCTTGCTGGAAAAAAAAATATTTTAAGTAGCAGACAGCATGGAATCATGAAAGAGAAGTTTATCCCCTGCTGGAGCAAATTGGATCATGCTTTGCTGGGGTTTTTTGCCTTCCTTTCAAATGTGGGCGAAGGATTGTGTATATATAGGATTTTTTATTTTTTTTGGCTGAACTAGATGGACTCTTTTTTCAACCTGACTAACTATGTGAGTGCAGAGAGTTCTCTTCCCACTTCTGACAGCTGATTATTTTTTTTAAATACAGGCAGCCTGCCAAGTTTCTGGTGGAGATAAAGAGAAACATTGTAACATGTAGTTCTTTTAGATCAAAGGAATGAACTTCTGTCTGTAAATGAGGTCAGTTTAACCACTTAGACTAAACCTTTTTTTGACACTTGTTGCTTACAAGTTAAATGAGTATTTTTTGTTGGAAAATTACTTGGAACCCCCAAATATTATATAATATATACCGTATTTATCGGCGTATACCGTGCACTTTTTTCCCCTTAAAATAAGGGGAAAATTGTGGGTGCGCGATTTCCGCCGATACCCGCTTCCCGCACTCAGTTTGAAGCCTCCGCCAACATATACCGAGCGCAGTACACTCGGGTACATTCGGCCAGGCTCGGCTACGCTCGTAGTCACGCTCTGTGACGTTTATGCGTGAGAAGCCGAGCGTGCCCGAGTGTACTGCGCTCGGTATATGCCGGCGGAGGCTTCAAACTGAGTGCGGGAAGCAGGGATTCAACTCGGACAGCGCGGAAGAAGCCACCACCGAGGCCGCAGCCGGACGCCGGACCGGACAAGACACCAAAACGGTAAGTAATAAAATGTTATAAAATGTTTTTTTTTTTACAGGAAATTCGGGGCTACTTTAGGGGTGCACGCTATACGCCGGAGTACGCAATACCCCGATAAATACGGTATTATTTTTTAGTAGAGACCATGAAGAATAAAATTGTGGTAGTTGCAATATTTTATGTCACACTATTTGCACAGTGGCCTTTCAAATGCATTTTTTAAAATACACTTTCATAACTTAAAAAAAACTAAACAGTAAAGTTAGCCCATTTTTTTTGTATAAAGTTAAAGTGATGTTATGCTGCAAGAATTGTGATCTTTATTCTAAGCAAAAAAATTGTAATTTTCATTATAGCCAGAATCGTCCAGCTCTAGTAAGTGTAGTAGAGTAATAGAAAACCAACAGTTAAGACATGCATGCTGCTAATTGGATCATAAATTTGAAATGGGCGTGTTCAAAATAATAGCAGTGTGGAGTTAAACTGGTGAGGTCATTCAAAACAGGTGACCCTTATTTAAGTATGAAGGCAGACAATGTCATACATGCTGGTTATAGTGCATTTCTCTCAGAAAATCTGAGTAAAATGGGTAATTCCAGACATTGTTCAGAAGAACGGCGTACTTTGATTAAAAAGTTGATTGGAGAGGGGAAAACATATAAAGAAGAAGAGCAGACACTGATAGGCTGAGCAGTTAAAATGATCTCAAATGCTTTAAAATGGCAAACAAAACCAGAAAGACTTTGAAGAAAACAGAAAAAACTACCATTCGAACGGATCTAATGCTGTGTACACACGAACGTTTTTCGGGTTCTAAAAAATTAAAAATTTTTTTTAATGTCATTAAAAACGATTGTGTGTGAGCATTTTTCACAATCTAAAAAATGGGCATTAAAAAATGTTCACAATGTTTTTAACGTTTTTAGGGTTGTAAAAAATGCTCAGAAGCAAGTTATGAGACGGGAGCGCTCATTCTGGTACAACTACCGTTCGTAATGCACGTTCATCACGCAGTAACAGACTGAAAAGGGTGAATCGTCTTTTACAAACATGAAATCAGCTAAAGCAGCCCAAAGGGTGGCGCAATCCGCATGGAACTTCCTCTTTATAGTGCCGTCCTACGTGTTGTACGTCACCACGCTTTGCTAGAGTATTTTTTTTTCACGATTGCGTGATCGGGTTTGAAAAAAAATTCGTTTTTCTAGACCCTTAAAAATGAAATTTTTTAGAACCCGAAAAACGGTCGTGTGTACGCAGCATACGAATAGCCAAAATGGCAATAACTCAGCCAATGATCAGCTCCGGGAGAAACAAAAAAGGTCTAAAGTTACCTGTAAGTACTGTAACAATTAGAAGATGTCTATGTGAACCCAAGCTTTTGGCAAGAAGCCCCCGCAAAGTCCCATTGTTGAAAAACCGACGTGCTGAAGAGGTTACAATTTGCCAAAGAACACATTGACTGGCCTAAAGAGAAATGGCCCAACATTTTGTGGACTGATGAAAGCAAGATTGCTCTTTATGGGTCTAGGGGTCACAGACAGTTTGTCAGACGAAGTCAGGAAGTGACGAAACATGTCAGCACGGATTCTCCATCAACCAAACTGGAAGTGACGTGAGCGCTACATGGAGGCTAACCAGAAAGACGCTGGAGGAACTGAGCAACAGCAGTCCTCGGGGTCATGTTAGTCTGAGCTATTGCAACGTCTATTTTGCCTGTATTCAATCTTTGTTTGGTACGCATTTATGTAAAGGGGTATTTCTTTTGGGTCATTAAAACTTCAAAACAGTACTGCCCTATATGGACTTTTATTTTCCACATATGATCATGGAATCGAGCATCAAGGTTGTTTAAGGTGGTAACCAGACGGTGGAAACGGATGTGTAAAGCCTTGTACACACGATCAGTCCATCCATTGAGAACGGTCTGATGGACCATTGTCATCGGTTAACCGATGAAGCTGACTGATGATCTGATGTGCCTACACACCATCGGTTAAAAAAACGATTGCGGTGACGTAAAACACAACGACGTGCTGAAAAAAATGAAGTTCAATGCTTCCTAGCATGCGTCGACTTGATTCTGAGCATGCGTGGATTTTAACCGATGGTCGTGCCTACTAACGATCGGTTTTGACCTATTGGTTAGGAATCCATTGTTTAAATTTAAAGCAAGTTGTCTTTTTTTTTAACTGATGGTTAAATAACCTATGGGGCCCACACACGATCGGTTTTGACCGATGAAAAGGGTCCATCAGACCGGTGTCCTCTGTTTAACCTATCGTGTGTACGAAGCCTAAGAAATGCTTTTTGAGATCTTAGATCTGGTGAGTGCATCCCCTTAAGGGGACTAATCCCCCCACGTGGTGAACATCCCTTGGTGATATGAGCACTTATGATAAAGACCATTGACCAATCACAGCCATCCCTGTCATTTTTTACTGACTGTCATTTACATTAACTTTTTTACAAACGCAAGTTTGTATGCAGCGCTATTGTGTTTGAGTTTTAATATTTCTGCTTTTTTTTACATATTCTATATCTTTAAAGCAGCTGCTATGTTTTTATATCTACATCTGACCGGTTGTGACAAGAGATCTTTGTAGCATATTCCTAAGCGCTGGGCTGTACTATTAGGCAGGGCCATTCATCAGTACTTTTGAGTTCCCAGAAACAGTGCAGTTAAAGTAGCACAGTGCTGAATAGCAAAAAATTATATTTTCGAGAAAGGGATAAAACCTAGGAGTTGCTTTTGTGATGAAATAAAATGACGTTTTAAAAAACGTCATTTAAAATGATCGTGTGTGGGCAAAACATTGTTTTATGTCTTCTGAAAAACGACCAAAAAAAAATTCGAACATGCTTCAATTTTTTATGTCGTTTTTCAGAATGTCGTTTTTTGTTTCACAAAAAATGATCGTGTGTGGGCAAAACAACGTTTTTAAACCCGCGCATGCTCAGAAGCAAGTTATGAGACGGGAGCTTCAATGGAACAGAGTGCCGGCGAACGTGGTGTACGTCACCGCGCTTTGCAAGAGCATTGTCAGAAAACGATGGTGTGTAGGCAACGTCGTTTTTTAAAATGAAGTTTGAAAAACTTTGTTTTGTTTCGTGAGATAAAACAACGTTTTTTTACATCACAAAAAGTGATCGTGTGTACGCGGCATTAGTGTAAAAAGAGGAGAACTTTCAGTCCATCATCCCGGTGACAAATTAGATTGCTGCAGATTCCAGCATGATCAAGTACAGGCAGATGTCTCCCCCATTATTCTCATGAAGTGAGATTGTAATATTTTAGTAAATCATAAGCCCTGCACCCCTTAAAGTGGAGTCTCCCAAATGTTTTTTTTTCATTATTGTGCTCATTAGACCTAAAAAAGGAAAATATTTTGTTTTTACTCATCTGGAAATGCCTGTTGCTATGCGGTCCCACGAAATCTGCCTTTGAAATCACCTAGGATTCTAACATCATCTCCCTCTAATGCTCCTGGAAAATGTGTGTCATCAATTCCCAGGATGCAGTGCGCTATCCAATTATCACTCCCCATCCAAGACTTCCAGGAAGTAAGTGCTTGTGGGCTTCACAATGCCCACAAGCAAAATGACAACTGTGTAGACATAGTTTTATAAACTATCTTTTTTGTATAACTATGCGGAGCGGCGGCGGATTGTAAAATAGTAAGTGACCGGATTTATAGTATAAAAACGCATGATAAAAGGACATACATTTAAAAAATGCTAATTGTGGTTGGAACTGCGCTTTAAATGTATAAACATATCTAGTTCTGAACACTCCTCGTCTCCCCTGTGTTCTTCCTGCAGATAGCAGCCCATAACTGTACAGCAGGATGATGTGGCCTGACAGGGGACTTGTACCATCTGTAACCTGCAGCTGTACATAACGCAATCTTATGTCAGGGAACTTGGGAGCTGCAGACTGAAGATCACTCTCCCTGTTCAGCGAGGGAAAACACTCTGGGATCTCAGCTCAAAGGTTCCTATCCTTGGGACCAGGGGAATCTGCTCTTGGCCTTCTCTTGGGACTCGATTAAAACAGCAATTCCACATCAGAGCTGAGAACTACATTGCAAGTTGTATCATAAAGACATCCAAAGGATATACTGAATATTTCTACCCCAAATGAAGGGTGTAATGATATCACATGTTGTTTCTTCTAAACATTCAAATGACAGGCCATTGTCACACTCTGCTACACAAGTGTCACCGAATGCACGAGAATTTTGGAGTTGAAAGCTAAAGCCAAGAGTTGCATTTCTTTACAGGCCTTTTAAAGGGTCACTAAAGGAAAACATTTTTTTAGCTAAATAGCTTCCCTTACCTTACTGCAGTACTGGTTTCATGTCCTTATTGTTTGTTTTTGATTTGAAGTTGCTGTAATCCTGCTCTGTTCTCCACACTTCCTGCTTGTCTGTTTCCTTATAAGCACCATACTGGGAGCTTTCTCACGATGGTTTAAGCTGTCATTACTGTGTGTCTAAAACTTCCCAGAACCCAATCAGATTCATTTTAAAAACAAAACACTGCCCTGGATTTGTTGTTTTTGTTCTGTGTTTCTATTTCTACTTTGCAGAAACATGAAGCCAGTTCAAAAGTGAAACTAACCTGCAGGCACATTATATGATTGATTTGTATCTATTTTTAATAATTTTAAAAAGGAATCGGTTAACTTTTATGTCTCTATACCCTGTAAACAGTCATTTCAGCAAAAAATAATTTTTCCTTTAGTGACCCTTTAAATCATACATTGAAATAAATGAACATTATTTGCTTTGTAAAAGCCGATATAAATTACAAGCCGACTAGACCATAAGAGTTTTATATTCATTATATTTGAAGATTTTAAGAGCTTTCCAGAACTCATTGAATTCTAAATACATTTATATGATCCAGTACTTTCCGATCCATAGATCATATAAATCCTGGGTGTTGCAGTGAAGTGAAAGATGGGGCCATCAAAACACAAAATGAATACATAGTTATATCACCCGAGGGGTCATCAGGGGCAGACTGACCATTCGGGCAGTGCCCGAGGGCCCCATGGCACTAGGGTGCCCCATCAGGGTTACCAGCCTCAGTAAAACCAGGGACAGTATGTAAAAATCTGTGTTTTTTCACATCTGTCCCTGAAATGTCCCTTACCGTCATCATTTTGGTCCAAAAATCCCAAGATTATAGCTGCTCCGCCTCTGCAGTACCTTTTCAGTGTGTGTATGTATACTGTGTGGCCCCATAATTTATTGCCTGGGGGCCCCATAATCTCCTATTGCCGGGGGCCCCATGAGTTGTCAGTCCACCCCTGGGGGGTCAATACTACCTGCACAAGGGAGGTGTCCTCAGTGGCTCCAAACACCCCTTTGTTTATACCACTGCTAATGGTATGCTGGTTCTCTCTCACTGTATATATAAACTACTGTGCAAAAGTTTTAGGCAGGTGTAACAAAATGCTGTAAATCAGGGAGGGTGGGGGCGCAGAGGTTGTTTCAAAATTGGAGAACCACAGATCATCCGTGAATGTAGGCTGCCTCAAATCCTTCTGTCTCTTCATGTAGTCCCAGACTCACTCCATGATGTTGAGATCAGGGCTCCGTTGGGGCCAAACCATCACTTGTCCTTTCCGCTGAAGATATTTCTTAATGACATTGGCTGTATGTTTGTGGTCCTTAACCTGCTGCAGAATAAATTTAGGGTCAATTGGGCACCTCCCTGATGGTATGGCATGGTGGAAAAGTATCTGCCTGCAATTCTCAGCATTGAAAACACCATTGATCCTGACCAAATCTCCAACTCCATTTGTGAAAATGCAGCTCAAAACATGCAAGGAGCCTCCACCATACTTTACTGTTGCCTGCAGACACTCATTATTGTACCACTCTCCAGCTCTTTGCGAATAAACTTTTGCTACAGCCAAATATTTTAAATCAGTTGTAAACCAATGGCTTTTTTTTTCTTCTTACCCTGCAAGGTAAAGGCATAATGTGCTCATATGCATCGCATACGAGCACATTATGTTAACCACTTGCCGAACAGCAATGGTCATTATACGGGTAGTAGATTGGCTCTCCTGCGCAAATCGCTGTGGCTGTACAGCAGCTCGTGCAGGCACAGTTGCAGGTGGGATTACAGAGGCAGAAAAGGGATCTGCCTTTGTAAACAAGGCAATTCCCCCTTCTGACAGGGGACATGACAGAGATCCACTTTTCCCAGTAATTGGGAACAGTGATCCCTGTCATGTCCCTGGCAGACCACCCCCCCCTCACCCCCCACAGTTGGAACACACCTAAGGGGTCTTTCACACGTATTATCCGTATGTCCATTTTTCATCCTTCCATTGTCGGATGAAAAACGGACATACATATATCCCTATGGGATCGCGGATGTCAGCGGAGACATGTCCGCTGACATCCGATCCGCCAAAATATGCCAAAGGAAAAACCTACTTTTCCTTCCGTCTGACGGATCGGATGAACACGGACAGACGGTCTGTGTTCATCCGATTCCCCATAGGGGAGAGCGGAGATCTGACAGGGCGGTCCCTGTACAGTGTGCGGGGACCGCCCTGTCATCCGGCAGCTCAGCGGAGATCAACGGAGCGATCCCCGCTGAGCAAACGAAGGTGCCCGGGGCGGATCATTACTGATCCGCCCCGTGTGTGAAAGAGCCCTAAGGAACACAGTAAACCCATTTATCGCTTTCTAGTGTTAACCCCTTACTTGCAAGTGTAATTTTTACATTGAGCAGTGCATTTTAATAGCAACGATCAATGTAATAATGTCACTGGTTCCCAAAAGGTGTCATTTGGGGTCAGATTTGTCCACTGCAATGTCACAGTCCTGCTAAATATTGTGACCAAATACCACCAAAATAAATCTCTATTTGTGGGGCAAAAAGGATGTAAATTTTGTTTGGGTACAGTGTCGCACGACTGCGCAATTGTCAGTTAAAGCTACTTAGTGGTGTATCGCAAAAAATGGCCTAGTCTTTAAAGGGGGAAATCCTTCCAGGGCTGAAGTAAACTTGCCCTAAAATGAAGCCCCCCCAACGCCGAAAAGTCACCCGTCTTGCTTCCGGGTTCGGATTCCAGCTCTGTGACTGGCCAGAGCCCTGATGACATCACGCCCGGGATCTGCCAAATGTTATAGAAGAATTTTAGAAATGCTGCTGCCTGTCTAGTATCTTTATAAGGAAAGTTTTCCTTTAAAGTGTAACTGCACCTTTGGTACAATTACACTCACTTTGGAATTTTATTCTGACTCCAGTTCCCCTCTCAGTCTTGAGCTCAAACCTTTTGCAGCGGTACTCCTGTCGCACTGCAAGGGTTTAATGCTTGTTTTTGGTACCAGTTTAAAAAAAAAAAAGACTTTTACTTATCTTACCCCTCACTCCTGCAGGCTCCTCTTTCCATCCAACCAGTTCCTGCAATGCTACATCTTTTCTGTGCTCCATCGGCAGCTCTGAAGTCATCGGGGTAGATTCACGTAGAAATGCCTATCTATAGGCATGCCTAGCGTCTAGCTTTTAAACTAGGCAGCTGCAACTTTTTCAGGCAAGTGCTTTATTCTCAAAGCACTTGCCTGTAAAGTTGAGGCGGCGTAGCGTAAAAGAGCCGGCCAAATTCCGATTAGGCGGGTAGGGGGCGTGTATCATTTAAATGAAGCGCGTCCCCGCGCCAAACGAACTGCGCATGCGCCGGCCGTGATTGGTTCCCAGTGCGCATGCTCCAAATCTCAACGTCATTTCGACATGTAAGCAACGTGAACGGCACTTACGCAAAACCCTATTCGCAAAGTTTTACTTAAACAACGTAAACGACGGGAAAAAAAGTGCCGGCACGCCGTCCATGCTGAACATTGCCTGCGCCTCATATAGCAGGCATAACATTACGATGTTACTACGCTAACGCAAACAACGTAATTGAATAGAGCCGGCCGCACGTACGTTCGGGGATTGGCGTATAGGCTCATTTACATATTTTAGATGGGAACGCCACCTAGCGGCCCGCCTAAAATATGAAAATAAGATTAGACAGCGTAATAGATTTACGTTTGTCTGATCTAAGGAAAATCTATGCCTAACTGATTTTAGGAATCAGTGGCATAGATTAGGCGCTTAAAACACAGAGATAAGACGGCTTATCTGGAGAGAACACTGGCTGCCAGGAAGAAAATGGTAAATTAAGTAAAAGTGTTTTTACTGGTACCCTGGTAAAAATTAGGGTTTTTTTTTTCCCCCATGTCCCCTAAGCTCCGTTTTAAGCAAACATTGACCGAGGTTATGACTGAATAGGTTATTTAAAAAAAACAGTCTCTTGTGTGAGTCTGAACAAGTAACAAAATCCAGGCAGTGTGTGAAGCAAAAAAAAAAACCTTCCCTTGCTGTGCCAACTTCTCCCTCATTTGTGTCTCATCTGCTCCCTCACAGACACAGCAGGTCGCAGTGGAAGGGGTCAAGCAACAGTACAGATGATCCAGAAAGTGGTGGGCAGGACTAGTGTGATCCAGTGTAGTGCAAGCCCCTGCAGATTTCGAAAGTTAGGCGCACAGGTTAGTCCTGTCAATTTAGGAAGGTGCTATCAAAAACTTGTTTTGTGTATAAAAGACACCTGTACACAGAATCTCTTTCTTCCATTCAAAACCAACATCACGGGCCAAAGAGCTGTCACAAGGCTGGAATGTACTACAATCAGCTAAAAGAGACACTATTGGAGCAATTATTCACAAATGGAAGAAATACAAAATAACCATCAATCGCCCTTGGGCTGGTGCTCCATGCAAGATTTTGCCTCATGGGGCAAGGATGATCATGAGAAAAGTGAGGGATCAGCCCAGAACTACATGGGTAGAGCTAGTAAATGATTTCAAGGCAGTGAGGACCACAGTCACCAAACTATTGGTAATGCAATACACTGCCATGGATTGAAATCCTGCAGTGCCTGCAAGGTCCTCTCCCTTAAGAAGACACAGACCCATCTGATGTTTGCCAATGAACATCTAAATGATTCAGAGAAGGATTGGGAGAAAGTATTGTGGTCAGATGAAACTAAAATTGAGCTCTTTGGGATTAACTTGGCTTGCAGTGTTTAGAGGAAGAATAATTCCGACTATGAACTGAAGAACACCATCCCCACAGTGAAGCATAGAGGTGGAAACTTTATACTTTGGGGCTTTTTCTCTGTTAAAGGTTCAGGCCGACTTTGCCGTATTGAGGGGCTAGTGGATGGGGCCATGTATTGTAAAATCTTGGGTGACAACTTCTTCCCTCAGCCAGAACACAGAAGATGGGTCATGGATGGTTCTTCCAGCATGACAATGACCCAAAAAATACTGCCAAGGCAACAAAAAAAGGCACAAAAAAAAAAAAAAGCGCAATAGGGTCATGGAGTGACCTAGCTAGTCTCCAGACCTTAATTCTATAGAAAATGTATGTAGGGAGCTGAAACTTCGAGTTGCCAAGCGACACCCAAGGAACCTTAACTGGGAGTCGCATTCTGCCGAGAACCTCGGCCGTGTGTACGCTCTCGGCCCGTCGGGATGAATGGCTGGTTGCCTTTCCCGACGGGCGGGTCGCCGTTTCTGACGGCCGGCAGAGAACCTCGACGGGCGGAACGATGTGTTCCGCCCGTCGAGGTTCTCTGCCATGTGTACGGGGCCTCACCTCTGTGCTTGCCAACATGGGATTCTCCACCAAGTACCAAGTCATGTTTTGCTTGGGGATCAAATATTTATTTTACTCACTGAATTGCACTAAACTAAATTTTGAACATTTGTATCATATGTTCTTTTTGGATTTTGGTTTATATTCTGTCTACATCATTTAAAATACACATATGATATATGAAAAATATTACAGACCCTTTATTTCTTTGTAAGGTAAGTGAGCAAACTTACAAAACAAGGAATTAAATAATAGTTTTCCCCACTGAAGGGATGAATTCATGAGCAATGCAGCACTGGGAGAATCAACAGATATTTGTGGACTTTGCAGACTTTTATGGGAGGCCATAATTCTACTTTACTCTTTTGAATGTTGCCTCAAATGTAGCAAACTAAAATCAATGTGCTATAATGTGATGACTGCCAATGAGTAGTTAAATCTCCCAGAACAAAAATTTAATTGCGGCTGTAGCCCTAGGATAAAGGTCTTTGTCCAACAGACCGTTTTTATAAAGCTCCTCAACATGCTAAGGACTGAATGCATTACCACTAAAGGTCCTGTCTGTACCTGTGCTTTATAGCTCAGAGGACATCTGTGTGTCACAATCCCATAGAACACCCTGCCAAGAAATGATTTATAATGTCTGCAATTTACACCCTTTATAGCATGCATTTACTTTCTTCATGACCTCTCTTGTTTGGAAGATCTTTAATGAATTCTGATGGAATCAATTTGAACACTTTGAATGAACCAGGCCGGGAAATGGAATTTCAATCAGTTTTTTTTTTCTTCTTAACATTAATGCTTTGCCTTGGCAAAGCTGTTAAACATGTCTTGTGAAATGTATTTGACCCAGACCTGACAAGTAGGCACACTGCCCAAATGTACATTTTTACGATAAGTAACTGTTCAAGGACAAAATGAGAAACACTTGCAACATTAGGCCAGATTCATGGAAACTGGTCTGGCTGTATTTAAAATGGAAAGCATCACGTTCTAGCAGTGCTAAAGAGGTGACTATGCATGTTGCTTCTGCATGTGCGATTGAATGGTCTGATCCAGGGGGTCTCCAAACTTTTGCAAGGGCCAGATCATATATTTTACAAATATTCATAGGGCGAAAAAAAAAAAAACCCTGAAGAAAATTCAGTAGAAATTCACTTGAGCAATAAATAAAGGTTGAACAAAAATAAATTGTTTGCACTTTTCCCATCAATGTCCCTATTAGAGCGAATCCATACATCAGTGTCTCCCTAAAAGTCCCTCCTTACATCAGGGTCCCCCTTACCTCTGTAATTAGGATTACAGAGTGGTGTAGCAGCAGGATGGAAGCTGGAAGGCAGCGCAGGCCTGAATAGAGGACGTTATGTCCTCCTGAATGCTAGGGCAGGCATGTCATTGGTTGCTAAGAAAAAAGCCACTCCTCAAAACCGACCACAAGCAGTCCCAACTGAGCTTTGCCAAAACGCACTTTGAAGATTCTGAGGCCACATTAAAAAAAAGTGTTATGGTCAGATGAGACTAAAATTGATTTATTTGGCCTCAACGCCAATGTGTCTGGCAGAAATCCAATACAGCTCAGCAACCAAATAGCACCACTCCTACAGTAAAGCATGGAGGTGGTAATACCCAGATATGGGGGCGTTTCTCTGCAGCAGGGACTGGAGCACTTGTCAGAATAGAACAAAAATGGATGGGGCAAAATTCCGTCAAATTCTTGAGAAAAATAAAAAATCTGCTGCCCTCTGCCAGAAAGTTAATGGAAAGAAGGTTTAGCTTCCAACATTACAATGACCCAAAGCACAAAGTAAAAATGACCACACAGTGGTTGAAGGAAAAAAAGGGGAATGACCTAGTCAGAGCCCGGACTTAAAGCCCATTAAAAATATGTAGACTGACTTGAAAACTGCAGTCCCCAAATGGTCCCTTAACAGATCTCTGACATCTCCCCTTTGAGACGGAGAAAGGGACTAGGGACACATGATCCCCTGTTCCTTTCTCAGCAGCATCAGCTGTGCTGAAATTGAATGGAGTGAAGACAGCGTCTTCTCTTCATTCATAAACTGAAACATTTGTAATCACAGATTACAATGTTTCAGTTATGTGAATGGACAGTCAGTGATCACTGACTCTGTCCATTCGGAGCAGTAAGGAGCCAGATTTACCGGCTCCTACCCCGCTCTCCATCCTGACAATTCCAGGGGGTGGAGGAGAGGCACGGAAGGGGAGAGAAACACAGCGGGATACATGGCGGCATACACGGGATACACGGCTGCATACACAGCGGGATGCACGGCAGCATACACGGCGGGATGCACGGGATACACGGCGGCTTTTAGCCGCTTTAAAATCAGCGGTGATCGGTGCTGTGCTTGAAACTTCCCCATGCACTGATTACTGCCGACAGTACAAGTATCGGGTGAAGCATCGGGAGCATTTGCCTGAGTATAAGTACTCGGGCAAATGCTTGGTATCTGTCCCGATACCGATACTAGTATCGGTATCGGGACAACCCTACTATAAATGATAAAGATATTAGGATTCCAACCCCGTTGGCTTACCTCTTCTCCATCATTCAAAAAAGCCCTGTCCCTATACTACATCTCCCCTCATTTTAATGAATAGTTGATTTTTCTTGCGCACTTCCTAACCATATATATTCTGGTAGGTCTATGCACTTAAGTTGATTTATCATTCAGGATAAATTAACGGGT
Source organism: Rana kukunoris (assembly GCA_029574335.1). Taxonomy (NCBI): domain Eukaryota; kingdom Metazoa; phylum Chordata; class Amphibia; order Anura; family Ranidae; genus Rana; species Rana kukunoris. Next base: position 419,565,310 of record CM056053.1, read on the forward strand.
GACAAACGCATAGGAACCTAATAACTTGTATTTATGTAACCTTGAGTAAAATAAGTCTTCAACGTAGCTTTGTGCGATTCCCTGTAAAGCAGGACTTATGCTGGGAAAGAGGCGGCAGCCCTTTGACTTAGACACTACTGCATTGTACAGTGCTATTATTCTTACATTGGAAGATGGTTGGCAGACGGAGGGGGTAGAGTGAGCAGAGGAATGATCTGATTGGTGTGGAGGGGCTTTTTCATTGTCCATTCAACAGGTTGGAGGTAGATGGATAGCCAAACTGTACTGTTGAGGAAATGCACTGGACACTTTTTCTGCCATAGTGCAATCTGCTGAGTTGTCCAGTGCACTCCTGTGCCTTTGAGGAGGAGTGCGCTTCTGTCCAGGTTTACCTGCCTATCCATTAAAATGCATGTGCTTCTACTATGGAGGCGCTCAAAAATGTATAGAGTTAGGACTGCGGATAATAATGGGGTGCCTTGTCGCAGCTTACACATGTATTTACAAATGTGTGCAAACTAAACTCCTGTTTAACACGATCTGTTAGACAGGTTTATTTAGTTGGTTGCAGCTGACAAGTTTAGCCGAAAATTTTCTTTGATTTTGTTTTACATGTGTTGCCTTTCCATGTGCTCTGTGCCGCTAGGGCCAGTGGCCACATGTACTTTTGTAATACTGGTGAGTGGGTTCCCCACTCTACATCTTTGCTGCCATAGTGCTATGTGCTGGATGTCAAGTGTGCCCCTGTGCCTTTGAGGGGTGGGCTCCTTCCAGGCTCACCTGCCCTTCTGCCTATTCATTATAATGCACATGCTTTTAATATGGAGGATCTAAAAAATGTATAGGAGTTAGGACTGGGAATGATTATGGGGTGCCTTGTCGCGGCCTCCACAGCTTACGCATGTATTTAAAAATGTGTGCAAACAAAACCCCTGTTTTTAACGTAAACTGTTAAGACAGGTTAGTTTGGTTGGTTGCAGGCTGGCTGACAAGTTGAGCTGGGAATTAGATTTTGTTTTGTTTTAAACTGTACTTCTGAACTGCAGTGCAATAAAGTTATCGACTTTGTTATGTTTCAGGCAGGAGTACCCAGATAACAAGACTGGGAGGAATACATACACTGTGTATTAGTATTGACTCCTTTTTGGGCATAACCTAACAGGTACATATTAGAATTAGACACTTCTCTCATTTCTGATCCCTGTACACAGGTGTTTTTATTTTATTTATTTATTGTTTAGAAACACTTGTGTGGGCAACACACACACACACACACACACACACAAAAAAGGGATTTTTAAATACAGCTTACCTGTAAAATCCTTTTCTTGGAGTACATCACGGGACACAGAGCGGCATATTCATTACTATATGGGTTATATGGAGTACCTTCAGGTGTGGACACTGGCAATCTCAAACAGGAAGTCCCCTCCCTATATAACCCCCTCCCCTAGAGGGAGTCCCTCAGTTTTGTAGCAAGCAGTATGCCTCCCAAAATGGTCACCCAAAAGAGGGGTGGGAGCTCTGTGTCCCGTGATGTACTCCAAAAAAAGGATTTTACAGGTAAGCTGTATTTAAAAATCCCTTTTTCTTTCTCGTACATCACGGGACACAGAGCGGCATATTCATTACTATATGGGATGTCCGAAAGCAATGCTTTAATGAGGGGAGGGAGACATCTTCCAAAGAAGGATTTAATTTTAGAGGTATACTCAGATACTAGTAAATCCAACTTAAACGAGAAATGTAAATCTCAAATCAAATCAAGGGAGCCCCCTCAGATCCTGAGGAGCTTGAATCGCGGCCTGTAGTACTGACTGCCCAAAGGCTGTATCCGCATTCCTTCCTACGTCCACTTGATAAAATTTTGTAAACGTGTGGACTGATGACTACGTTGCTGCCTTGCATATTCGAGCCATAGAGATCTGATGATGTGCTGCCCAGGAGGTGCCCCTGGCCCTGGTAGAATGGGCCTTTACCGACAAAGGGGGAGGCACCTCTTCAAACCGCAGGCCCGAACAATTAATTGTTTAATCCATCTTGCGATGGTGGATCAAGCAGCTGCCTGACCCATCTTGGGCCCTTCCGGTAAAACGAACACCACATCTGTTTTCCGAACCTTCTCTGTAGCTTTAAGATAGGCCCTTACGGCCCTGACAATATCCAACGTATGCAGCAACCCCTCTTTTCTAGAGGTGGGTTTTGGAAGAAGGATGGAAGTACCACATCCTGGTTCAGGTGGAAACTGGATATAACCTTTGGTAGAAAGGAAGGATGAGGACGGAACCCCGCCCTATCCTTATGCAAAATGAGATATGGTTCCTTACAAGATAAGGCTGCCAATTCCGATACTCTCCTGGCCGAAACTATGGTGATCAGAAATACCGACTTTCTAGTCAGTAAAATCAAGGTACCTCAGCCAACGGCTCAAGAGGTTGTTTCTGTAGGGATGACAGAACAAGATTTAAGTCCCATGGACAAAGTGGTGACTTGACAGGAGGATTAAAACGCAAGACCCCCTGTAAGAAGGTCTTTACCAGCGAGTGGGTGGCCAGCGGCCTCTGAAACCACACTGACAGAACTGAGATCTGTCCCTTGATTGTGCTTAGTGCCAGGCCCTTTATCCACTCCTAGCTGGAGAAACCTTAACACCCTATCAATAGTATATTTGCGGGAATTCCATCTTTTGGATTCACACCAGCCTACGTAGTTCCTCCACACCCTGTAATAAATCACCCTGGAGACCGGCTTTCTAGCCCTAATCAGGGTAGGGATTACCTGCCTAGACAGACCTCTACCCCTGAGAATCAGGGATTCAGCCTCCAGGCCGTCAAATTTAGACGCCGTAATGTAGGGTGGAGGATCGGCCTTGTGAGAGTAGGTCTGGTTGTAGAGGAAGAGTCCAAGGGTCTCCCACTGCCATCTTCAGGACTAGTGAGTACCAAGTCCTCCGGGGCCAAGCCGGAGCTACTAGAATGACTGGCTTGTGCTCCACTCTGATCCTGCGCAACAGGCGAGGGAGTAACTGTAGCGGAGGGAATGCATATAGAAGTTTGAATTGATGCCAAGGGCCAACCAACGCATCGGTTCCGCAGGCCATAGGATCCCTCGTTCGAGACACGAACCTGTCTAGTTTCTTGTTGAACCTGGATGCCATTATATCTACGTCTGGCATTCCCCACCTCTGGCAGATTGTCTGAAAGACCTGGGGATGCAGAGACCACTCCCCTGGCGACAGACTCTGGCGACTTAAGAAGTCTGCCTGCAGGTTGTCCACTCCGGGAATGAATATCGCCGAAATGCAGGGTACATGAACCTCTGCCCACTGAAAAATCAAGCTCACCTCCCTCTGAGCGGCTCGACTCCTGGTTCCCCCTTTGGTGGTTTATGTATGCCACCGCCGTGGCATTGTCTGACTGGATCCTCACTGGGAACCCCTTTAATCTGGAGGTCCATGCCAGAAGGGCTAGGCGAGCAGCTCTGATCTCCAAGATATTGATGGGGAGCTGCCTCTCTGCTTTCACCCAAGTTCCCTGGCGAGAGGACCCCTCGAAGACCGCCCCCCAGCCTGCCAGGCTGGCGTCTGTGGTAACTACCTTCCAGACAACAGGGCTGAAGGATTTTCCCTTTAGAAGATTCTGGGGGTTCAACCACCAGGCCAGGCTTTGTCGGACCCTTGATGATAGCGTCAAAGGGGACTCTAAGGCATGTGCCCTCTTGCCCCAGGCTGCTAGAATGGCTGCCTGTAGGACGCGAGTGTGGATCTGAGCGTATGGTACTGCCTCGAACGTGGCCACTAGCTTGCCTAGTAATCGCATACACAGGCGAATAGTTGGTTTTTTCTTGTTTAGAACCAACTGAACCAGCCCCTTGATAGCCTCGATCTTTACCAGGGGCAGGAACACTCTTTGCTGTTCTGTGTCTAACCTCATGCCGAGGTATTCCAACTGCTTTGTAGGCTGGAACGCTGACTTTCCCGGTTTAGGACCCAGCTGAATTCTTCGAGGTACCGAACCGTGAGGTTTACTGCCCTTTGCAGACCCGGCCGTGAGCCAAGTATGCTAGGACTGTGACCCCCTGGATCCTTAAATTGGCCAGAATTGGGGCTAGGATCTTCGTGAATACCCGGGGGGCCGTGGCCAGCCCGAAGGGGAGCGCCCTGAATTGGAAGTGTCGCTGCCCCACCGCGAAGCGTAAAAATCTTTGATGCAACTGAAAGATTGGTACATGAAGGTAAGCATCCTTTATGTCTATAGAGGCCAGAAAATCGTCCTTCTGAAGCGCGGCGGCTGCTGACCGGATGGATTCCATCCGGAAGGAACGAACCCTTAGGTAACCGTTTAACCTCTTTAGGTCCAAGATTGGCCTGACATCGCCGTTGGGCTTTGGTATGACAAAGAGATTGGAATAGAAACCTAGCCCTTGCTCTTGGGCTGGCACTTCTATAATTACGTCCTGGCAAAGCAGGTGATCCAAAGCTGCCAGCATTGAGGCCTTCCTTGCTGGATCCGTTGGTAGCCTTGATACTTGAAAATGAGGCGGAGGATACTTTAGAAACTCCAGTCTGTAACCTGTGGTTACCGATGCCCGGACCCATTTGTCGGGGATCTTGGCTTCCCAAACTTCTGAGAAGAAACAAAGCCTTCCCCCCACCCGCGAGAGTGGGGGCGCCCCTTCATAAGGCAGACTTAGGGGCTGTCTTTGTCGGCTTGCGATACCATGGCCTCTTACCCCCAGGGGCCTGTCCCTGCGATCTACTGTTAACGTTGGATCGTGCAGGCGGCCGTCGATACTGCCTGGAATTTGAGGGCCCCGAGACAGGAAAGAGCTGCCTTTTAAATGTAGGAGCCCGGAATGTCTTTTTGACCGGTAAAAGGGTACTCTTGCCATTTGAAATAGTCTGAATATATTTATCCAGATCCTCTCTGAAGAGTCGTCCTCCATGGAAGGGAAACCCTGCCAGAAGCTTTTTGCATGGGGGCTCCGCCGCCCAGTTCTTCAACCATAAGAGCCTTCTCATGTGCACCAAAAATAGTGATAAACGAGAGGCCTGCTGGATGGAATCTTTTATAGCATCTACAGCAAAACACAGAGCTCTGGGAATGTCAGAAAACTCTTCTGCTTGATGGGTAGGCATGCCTTTAACATTTCCTTTGTCTGGCCTTTTAACGCCTGACAAACACCAATCGCAGCCACCGCTGGCTGCACCACTGCTCCTGCCGTAGCAAAGGATGCTTTTAAAAGTGTCTCTAATCTTTTATCAACCGGATCTTTAACCATATGTATGTTTTCCACCGGGCAAGTTAGTGATTTATTCACACATGAGATGGCTGCATCCACTACTGGGAGCCTCCACCTCTTGGAGAATTTTTCCTCCATGGGGTAAATGACCGCAAATCTTTTCGGTGGCAGAAAAATCCTGTCCAGCCGTACCCAATCCCGAAAGATCAATTCCTCTAAAAGAGGATGGACCGGAAAAACTGCGTTGCTTAACGGAGCTTTCAAAGAGCCCAGAGAGGATACCGGAGGAACCTGAGGCTCTGGCAATGGTAAACTAAATGCCGAGCGGACCATGTCCGTCAAAGACTGTACCCACAGTCTTTCTGTCTGGGAGTCTGAAAATGGTTCCTCCGAGGCAGACCCCTCAATCCCTGAACCCTCTTGGTTCAGGTCTAGTTGATCCTCCTGTGATTCCAATTCCTCCGGCGAGAGAATCTCAGCATCTGAGGATACACCTCTTGGTGATGGGGATCTAACCCGTTTCTTACCAGGAATAGCTCTAGCGATCAATGCTGCTATTCTCTCTTCTAGCCCCCCTAGGGATACAGCTAGCATCTCCTCTGTGATAAACACAGGGCTGGGCTGATCTGGGCCAGCCTCCGCACCAGATCCCCTTAATGGCTCATCCAAGGCGCCTTTTATGTTAATAAGTTGCGGGGAAAGTATCGGCATATCATCAGAATCAGAAAGGGAACCCTTTTGTTTTTTGGTCTTTTTTTGTACCCTTTGACCCCGAACCTTTGGAAGCCATAATACAAAATCGAGGGACTCCGCCCACACAACAGACTGTAGTGGCCAGGAGTACAAAACCAGAGTTTAGGGGACAATAGATGACTAATGCCCAAAAACTGATGGGATCCCGTATGTTGTTTTTTTTTTTTTTTTTTTTTTTAAATATATATTATATATTTTCTTTTTACAACATACAGTGACCCCAAACTTAGTTTGCCAGCCTCCAACCTGCTGAAAAAAGGGGAATTTTTTGGCTTAACAAAAAAGGCATTGGAACAAAGTCCAGCATGTACTACCCCTCTTCCGCCACCGGGAGTCACTGTTCTGCCGCTCTGCGTCCTCTCCTTCTGAAAATCAGCCTCAGACTGAGCACTGACAATGCCTGCTGTCTATAACAGCACAAAGGCGCGCCTCCTGTATGACGCCGCAGGCACGCCCCCCCCCCGCCCTCCTGTCTGAACGGCGCGAAAAAAGTCTATAAGACGTGCGCGCGCACGCGCGTATGCCGGAAACAGGAGGAACATGGAGGAGCCGCGCTGCTGGAGATCCAGGAACGCAGAAACAGGCGGCAGATTCAAACCCCCGGCCAGGTAGGACTCTCCAAAGGCCCCTAGGGATCCTTACTAGCCCTAGGAAGAAAACAGCAGGTTTAGCTAGCAACATATTTTTAGACAGGGGAACCTAGTGATGGGGGAGAAAGGGTGTCATCCTGTCTCTCTCAGACATAGTGAACAAGGTTGCCCATGCAGAGCATACTTAGGCTATCCCCCCTTTTAGGTTACCCCGGAGAGCCTGCTGTCGAACCAAGTCCCGCAGGCTCCCCCTTACCTGCTCCATGCAGCAGGATGTTTGTCCAGCAAACTGATCCAATCTTCTCCCATCTCCGTGGGTAGCGTAGTAGACCTTCAGGCCCTGGGGTCCTATGAAGGTACCCACTGTCCTGGACCTATATAGCACCCTGGCAAGCAGGAACTTATGGTTTTTACAAACTCCAAGTCCTGGGCCCAGGGTCCAGCCCTCCAAAGAGGAGCATTATAGGCAAAACCCCACGGCTTGGGGCCCGGGTACTGTCCACTTTGGCACTGAGGCTCCTTGGACAGATCCGGTTAGCCCGCCCCTAATCCCAAGGATGTGGAGCAAAGCTATTCCGTGACCAACACCTAAGACACTGGCGAAAAAACTGAGGGACTCCCTCTAGGGGAGGGGGTTATATAGGGAGGGGACTTCCTGTTTGAGATTGCCAGTGTCCACACCTGAAGGTACTCCATATAACCCATATAGTAATGAATATGCCGCTCTGTGTCCCGTGATGTACGAGAAAGAAATATGTAAAGGGGAACCAATATAATATGCAGCACTTTTTCTGTTCAGAGCCATGCTGTCATTAGGAAATAAAAGCACAATATTATTCTGTTTCTGCTGACTGTTAGATCCACCCTAGACTGAAGCCCAAATTATGGGCATTTCCATGGGGGGGGAGGGGAGTTAAGAGTACAGAATTAGGTTCTGCCTCCTCCACATTCTCTCAATTTATTAACTTGCACATCACCAGCCCGTATTGCTGGGAGATGTTGGCATTTGCTGAGAATGCAGGCTGTGGACACAGAGTTCACGGTGAGAGACTAGATGGTGGTCAGTGTTATTGTAAATGACAGCAATGGTCTCTAGCACATGCCTACAGTTATAGAGGGAGGGGAGGAGGGTACACGCTGTCAACCATGCTAGCTCAGAACCCAAGGTACCTATCAAGAGGGGGCACTGTGCACTTTTCCCCCTGGGGGACAGAAAGAAGAAAAGTTACCTGGTGAGACGACTTTTTTAACTCCCATAGGTGGGTGAATAGTAAGGAAGTTTGATAAGAAATGCCTCATGACTTACACAAGTAAATAATGAATGAACTGGGAGAGTGAATAACCAAAACAAAGACATCAATGACAGTAGGCACACATACTGAATAAAAATACCTTTTTTTGTACTTGTTATGCTGAAACAAAAAAAAGGAGGCACGTCTTTTTTTTTTTTTACTTTACTCAATATGTTCTGCATGTAAGTTATATATTAAAATGAATTCTCATAGAAAGAAAATTGAAGGAACAGTTTTGAAGTGGTTGTCCTTGAACATAATGGAAGAAAAAACAATGGGAGGGTGAAGTAATACAAACTCGCACACAAATCTGCAAACGGAACATTACACACATATCTGGGCTTTATATCCCTGAAGAAATATTTGACAGCTGAAAATAATAACACACAACCAGAACAACAAATATGTTTTCCCATTTTAAATGCAAAAGGTCGAAACAAAAGTGCCTGTGATTCATAGCAGACAAAGGAGGAAGGTTGGTAAAGGTGGACATTAGAAACTGGTTCTTTTGGTAGTGAAGGTTTTAATGTATTTTTTTTGTTACAGGTTAAGTTTAAGGCTTGATAACAGTACATGCTTTAGAAAGGTTAGCTTTGTCAGGCCACTGTTGTTGGGAGAATGCTGGAATCATAAACCAGTGCGAGACTCCATGTTTTTTCTTGGCCCCCTCCAGTTTTTTTCAGCTGCTTCCTTTTCCTCTTAACATTCCCAGAACATATGTGCTGGTCACAGAGTAGGGCTAGACATTTTGATCTTTTAGTTTTTATTTTTATTTTTTAGTTTTTGCATTGCAGCCTGCAAATCATTCCAATTACAATCTGTGATTGGTGACTGGAATGTCTTTGCTCCTGCTGACTCTTCCTCCACCCCAGGTCTGTACAGGGAAGATACACAAGGTAAGGACCTGTAAGGTACAGACCTTTTGGTTACAGGGCGGAAAGAGGTATCAATGGACTACAAGTCTGGTGTTGTCACTACACTTGTCCTCCATTGAGATCTATGGGACTTTCTGCCACTGTGGCAGATGGGGCTTGTAGCAATTTCATACATCTTTTAAATTAATGATTGGGCTGTGGGTGACACCACACACACAGCATTGCCAAATTCAAAAATATCCAGATTCTGCAAAGAAGGGGAGGTTTGCGGGTAGGGGGCTGCAAACTGTGCCCAGGTTTCATGCGACACCTTAAATATGGGACACTAGTTCAAAACAACGACTTGTTTTGAACTAGTGTCATACGAGGCGAGCTCCAGAGCGGAAAAACATCGAGAAAAACAATGTTACACAGATCACAGGTCTCCTCACGTCATCTGCCGCCTGACAGGGAGGACGATTCTAACGGGACGGAGTCCAGTACTTGGGCCACCTATTCCACGTCATTCCATCAGGACCAATCTAATGGGACAGAACCACCCTCATGGGCCACATTGTCCACACCACAGCAGGAAGATGATGATTGGAAGCAGGCCCCGACTCTGCGTTCCAGCTGGTCCAGAAGTCTAACCAGTAAAGCTAACAAAGGATGTCAAACTGAACAACAAAGAAAGACCATCACTAAACATCAGGACAAAGGATGTCAAACTGAACAACAAAGAAAGACCATCAATAAACATCAGGACAAAGGATGTCAAACTGAACAACATAGAAGGACCACCACCTCCACCACTAAACACCAGGTGTGTCGGATATTCGGGTGCTTCTTATGGAGCAGAAAATATGAAAAGAAGGAGGAGGAGTATCACTAAAAAACAAGACAAAGAACCAACGTCAACGCTATAGTTCAGTTAATAAATTGTATCGAATTAAAAAAAAAAAAAAAAAAAGAAACATGGTAAGAATGGTGGACTTACTTTGCTCCAGCCTCAATTCACACAATGAACCGCATGTGAAATCGAACAGGAACCACACCGCATTAATGTGCAATTCACAAGCGATTTAGGGCGGCACATTTTGAGCCCAATTATTTTGAATGGGCTCAGATCGCACCACATCGGACCAAAAACATTAATGCACCTTTTTATGGAGATGAACTGCAGCTGGCCCGCATGGTAGTTTGTGAACTGTTTGGGGTGTCGTTAACTTTGTATTGCCACCCGCAGTGGATCACAAGGGCAGTGCGGGAAATGTACATGGAGCGCAGCATTTCCCACACCGCATTAGTGTGAATCTAGGCTTAAAGTTTTTAGAGAAGATCTCTGGTTTAGGAGACTATAGGGCAGTTACTGAAAGCCTCATGAGACCATTGGTAAAAGAGTACCCTTTAAATGCACTATTAACCAGCAGACTCATAAATGATAAACAAATTTCATTAATGCGGTGACACTGTGTAAAGCCTACATTTTAGATGCTTGAAGCATGTCACTGATGTCCACCTGGAAAAGGATCGTAGACTAATGTAATTAAGCATGGTCCATATCATAAATACTGATTGCTGTGCTATTGCCAGTAGCAATGATGATTAGCAACGCAAATATAAAAGGTTTTCAACTGCTTGTTACAAAGTGATTCTGTTGCTCCAAGCAAGGTACAGGGTATCCTACCCACAAAGTGGGATGTCTGAGACACAAGTACAGTTTTGACATCTGTTACTGAGTGAGGAAATCGTGGTTATCCTTACTAGGAACACATACATAGTACAAGTTAGCACAGGGATGCAAATATGCGCACCTTTTTGTCCTACAAAGTGTGGCCTGAAGGTGACTGAGATGCCCTTCTTAACTGAACTCCAGGCAAACGATAATACAGATAAAGATAAGACATTGTTGTAATACTAATATATGGGAGCCATTTTCTTTGGACAATGAAGGAGCAGAGGCATGCTTACGAGTTCATCTCTCTGCTCACAAAGTTCTCTTTTCTGTGCATGCAGCAAAGCCTGACTGACTGTAAGCACAATCTCTCTACTCCGAGTCAGAGCCCTAATGTACACGTCTTTACAGTAGCCAGATACAATTACAGAGTCAAGTTTGTACAATAGGTACAGGTATAAATATATTTACTGACTTTAATGGCTGAGTTTATGTTGTATCATCTACCTGGAGTTCAACTTTAAGTTGGCCACAAACCTCAGTTTTGCACATTTATTTATGGTCAATTAGAATTTTTGATTGTAAAATTTCACAACTGATTTTTTGTCAGTCCAAAATATGATTGTAATTAGAATCAGTCTCAATAATTCAAAGGATTTATGTTCTGTATGCCATAAAAATCTCACCAAAAAGAATATTTTTATATACCATACACATTACGACCCTATTGAAAAAACATGTACACTTTTTCTAACGTCAGGCCATTTTCCTTTTTTACTTTAACCAAAAAACAAAGAAAACACTAAAAGTGACTGAAAATTGTACATGGTTTATTTGCTCACAGATGCCACTAGAATATGAACTTAATAAGACTATGTATGAACACCTTTATAGGTTAATCGTGTAAATTATCCTCTGTGTGCTTGGTGACACAGAAATCAATGTGATGCACAGCGATTAATCATCGGAGGTTTCCCTCCTCAGTGCGAACCTCCTGCTATATTATTGTGCATAGACCAAGGTCACAGGGCTTAAACGTCACACTTCCAACATACACTAAAATATTAATATTTAAAAAACAACTAGCAGTGCGCTGCCTACCATCCCCACCTCCATTCTTCATGAAATATAGTCTGCTGTGACATTTCAGGTGCATTTTGCAGAGGACAAGAAACAGACAGGCACATGGTATTGTTAGACAGCAGCTGCAACTCCAAAGCTTGCCTATCTCAGGAACAGCATGTTTGTTCTACCCGGCACAATGAACTATACAGTGCAGTAAAGGTCATGACTACGACAAAACAATAGTTCGATATATTTCTTTTTACCTTCACAATGGGTGGAATGGGCAGCACAGTACGAAAGTATGATATGGATCTTCAGCATTATCTGTTGCAGGCACAAAGCAAGCTACCTCCAAAGCCAAAGAGGATGGCTCACTATATAACTTTGGTCCCAAAGTCTCATACTTCATAAAATAAGCTCTGTTGTGTAGCTTATTTTACTATATGTCAATAAAGTAATGCCCTAATGAAGATAATGGATTCTCAGAATTTTACTTATTGTTGTATACACTTAACCACACAACTGCATCTAGATAGTAGACTGCTGTATATACCTAAAATGGACCTTCATCATCTTCTTACATTTTCTATATTATTACTCCCCCTTCTATGTTCCAATCACATATACATTATTTTCATTTCTTCTTCATGTAATCGGCCTGCACTTCTTGGTTTTTCATCTAGGCAAAAATGACAGACCCCAGCTGCCTAAAGATTCCTTTGATATGTCACACATCCCAGGAGGCTTGAGGACCATCAACAACACACTGGCATGCATCACATCATCTAGGGGAGGGGCTTCAAAAACCAGAGAAGACAGCCACCTCTCGGTGACGTAACAGAGGAAGATGGCATTGCAGGACCTGGCATACAGCAGCGTTGCAGTGGATTTCAACAGACAAGGCTGGATTCATTAGGTTTGTGAGTAGGTTTATGGAGGACAACTTGGTAGAGTTAACATTTTTGGGAAGGAGGGGGATAAAGTTTCACTTTAAAGGTTTCCAATATCATCTTAGACCAGAATGGAACACCCTCTATAGTTAAACCATTTTCCAACGTCTGAATAGGGCCTGAAATAAGGTCCCCTTTACACACCAATGAACGTTTCTGCTAGTTTTTAGTGGTTTATTCAGTGGTATTCAAAGACATGAACAATCTGCTTTAGTGGTTACATAAGTAAAAACATACCTAAACAAAGCTCTAAAATGCCTTGGTGAAGTAATAAACAGCTCTCGGAATTTCCCTGAATTTGGAGCCATCTAGTATTGCAATGGAACCATAAAATATAGCTATATAAAATATAGCTATTTATTGGAGCCATTGTATTATCATTATGCTCATTGCAAACTGCATTAGTATGGAGGTCCCACAGATCATCACAAAAGGGACTGTGGATGTGTGGAAGGCCCTTCTCAGTTAATAAAGGCAGACCTCCAAAGCAAAGTATTTCCAGGAAAGACCTTTTAAGACCGAGGAAAAAATTTGGTGAGGAATCAGTTCTAAAATATACCACAGTAGACAGAAAAAGGCAGAATACCAGGTGATGGCCTTGTTGGCCCACACCAGCATTGAATTATTTAACCTTCTATTTTCTGCTAAAGCAACAGGTCATGTGACCGCCTTTATTTTGCCATGCTGGCAACACTATAAACGCTCCAGTACTTTAAAAACCTGCATAGACTTTTCATGCTGTCTTTTCAAGGTCGCAGTGCTGAATCCTAGTTCAAACAAAGACGGGCGGCAGGCTGATGCACACAATATGAAAGGTGCTTAAAAAAGAACTTTACAATCTAATAAAACAGCTCTGCTAGCTGCAATGTGACATTGTGCATGCTTTCCATACAAAATTTAGAGATGAAAAGGAGAAAACACAACAGTTTCATCTAAGATGCACGTTTCAGGTTATGGGGACGCTGTTTCTTTGGTTAGATAAAGTTGGTGGCCCTTTTACTGTAATATTTACAATCATTGAAAAAGCACCAGTTTATAGAATTAGTATCACATGTATCATCCCAGACTCCCAAGAAACAATTGTGTTAAGTCAGGGTTGCAAGCATGGGGGGGGGGGGGGGTTATCATAGAAACGAAACATGACTAAAGTTCTTATTTGGTATACGCAAACATCAGCACCTGCTTGACCAATAACCCATCAGTGATCACAGAATGTATTACATGTTTCTATATAAGAAACATGCCAAAGGAATAGAGGCGGCCCGCACTAATCTCATATACTGAAAATGTAAGTTGCACGATCGTCATTCGGACCCCCTGGTTTTAATACATTACAACAATAATTTGAAACATATATGCAGATAAAGATTTTCAAATTTCCTCCAACTTCCCAATTTTATATACTTGTTCTGGGTCAGTACTGATGGCAGCAGGCAACCAGGGATGTGGGCAATGTCACATTCCATATTTCCATAATGGCAAATTTATTTATAACTGGCGTTATTTTACTTCTAAGCACTAGAGGGAGACATTTTTAGACTAAGCCGAAGGCAAATGATAAATCTATCTCAATTAAATGTACACTGCTTATCTGCAATACCTGTCCCTGGGCTTGAACATGTTTCTCCCAGTGTGAAGACTGAAATAAATCTGACATACCTTACACAGAATAGCAGTGAAGAATTGTACATCAAACTGTATGTAGTAGACACATTCAGGCCTGGCTTCCTGCTTAGTAATACTGCACATTGACTGTGCTTCACTGTTCCTTTCGTTCAATATAAGTCTATGAGCTAAGTCTGACCTGCCTAAAAGTTTTTTTTAAACGGTTAATCTAGACTATCTCAGCAATAACGCTTCTATGATGACAGAGCTGTAAAAATCTTTAAACAATTTTGTATCGGCATTATCTGCATACAGCTAGCACGCAGATTAGCTGGTCCCCTGATTCAACCACCAAGATTCAAGTTGTGGCAAGTCTTGCTTCAATGCAAACCTGTATTAAGGCACAAGTTGCAACTGCTGTCCTCTCCTTATGAATATTCCTAGTTACTCGTCATACATGGTAATCCTCTGGTTCTAAAACGTTTGAGTCACCATCTTGTAACAAGCATGTAGAGACTCTGATTTTGTTTTCTGCATACCTATGGCCGTGAGGGCTGAAGCTATCTATATATAATAGCCAGGCGGGAATCTTTAATTGATTTTGTTCAGCCTTGTCGTGTGTGTGTTTTCTGAAACGACACAGTCAGTATAGCTGGAAATTCAGTTTGGCTTCAGCAGCCTGTAGAAGAATAAAATGGATTACTCTACTGTTCTAAGGTTATGTAATTTGCCCAAAAAGTTTAATTTGGGTTAATTAGGGGCCAATTAATGAAGAGAAATTTGACTTGCTCACCGTGAAGGCAGAGCTATTCCAGGAAACGCTGTAGGTTCTGGAAGCGCTCTAATAAATACAAAGCAGTTGCTACTAAAAAAAAAAGTTCCTTCATTCACCGACTATTTTATGTGAAAACTGTCACTTGCTCTACAAAATGAGTCCGCTGGCCTTCCCGAGGCGAGAAAATAGGCATTAAATCCCTAGAAGCTGACAAGAGCAGCGCAAAATGTCATTGTGGGAATCTGCTCCATGGACATTTAACATCCATTTTATGCTGTGCAGCAAATGGGGAGCCTCTCAAAACGCAGCAGCTCACATATATAACATTTAGGAATATCAACATCCAAGAAAATTGTTACCTGCTTTACTACATCTGAGCCAACACAAAGCTGAATGTAAACGAGGAATGACAAAATCTAGTCGTTTTCATGTTTTACTGAAAGCACAACAGATTTTACCAATCATTGCTGCCTCTTAAAGTACAATAATGTGGAAAGGTTAAATGGAAAAAAGAAATAAAACAAGGAGTGCTGGAGAATCACTTTTCTTCGAAGGTGTGGGAAAAGGTTGTTTAATAAGAGAACAGTAATAACCTGCTCCGTTTTAATATCAAGGGAGATGGTTGATTAAATAAAGAACAAATGGAGATGTGGGGCAAAATAGAGGTTAAATGTAGAGTTAAAAACACTTGGGACAACAATTAGATTTCTAAAGCCCTGTGTATCATAAACCATTGACTTTTTGGCCATATATGAAAAGGTTTCTCCCATGAAGGCTCTCTTCTTGCAGATGAAGTCGCCATTCAGCCAACTTCTTATTTGATTTTTCAGCTGAACTTTGCTGAACCCAATCATGTTGGCAGAGTCACCCACAGCTGGAATTTTAGCAGATTCACAGAAACTGGTCGAAACTTGAGCCATGTATGTCCAGCTCAAAGCGGAGGTCTAGCTGAAATTTATTTTTTAAAAGCCAGCAGCTACAAATACTGCAGCTGCCGACTTTTAAAATATGGACACTTGGCTGGGGTGCCTGCGATGTCGGCAGCCGAGGCCGAGCAATCGTTCTTCCCTAGGGGCGTGACTGCCGCAGGAGTGTATTCCCGGAAGTGCAAATACCTGTCTTAGACAGGTATCTGCACTTCCCGCCCCCTGAAAGGTTCAGGGGGGGGGGGTGATCCAAAAAGCGGAAGTTCCATTTTTGGGTGGAACTCCGCTTTAAGAGTGTTTGCTGCCTACAAGATTGGAGTGGCTGGCCTGCTAGTCTAATCTATACCTAAAAACAGTGTAAAACTGATAGTAGTCTTCCTTGACTGTGTAAAATAACCTGTGAGTATATAAAAACGACAAAGCTAGCTAAATACAACAGGTAGCTATCAACACATTATTACTGCCTCAGGTTGGAGTCATCCGAATAGCAATTTTCTCAAAGACATTACCTAGGATAAACATAAACCCCACCTACCCACACTGCAATGCCTAGACCTGCTGATCGGTAACTTCGGTTCTGTGCCAATCATTGCATCATGAGATGGAGGTGAACTAATATATGCTCAAATTAATTGTTGGAGTATCTGGCCAGCAAGTTTATGCAGTAGCAAATAAGCACTGACAGCTTCACTATTTTATTTCCTTTCACAGGTTTACATACTGTACCCTAAAAATTTGGCAAAACAAAAAAAACTACATGTATCCATAGAGAAATAGTGGAAATGAACTAATCGAAAATACTGGAATAAAAGGAGGTGGCTAGTTAAAGTTCACATTTTTTTTCAGGTATTAGGGAAGGTTTTTGACAGAGTTGATGTAGCAAGAACTAATAATGAATGGATAAACAGATATGATGTCAGAAAGTTGACTAATAAAATTAACTTAACGTTAAACCAAAAATATTCCTGGAAGAACCCAAGCCAAATGGAGGAAATACACAACCCCTCTACGTGCACGCACACACACCACTTTGCCTTGTGTAAATAACCTCAATATCCATGCAGCATACTTTGGAGCATGCTCAACGATACTGCGCCTAAAGTCAAGGAATATGAGGCCCAACTCAGAAAGAACAGTTATTTGTATCTATAACAGCCAATCAGGTATTTGTTTATTATCCCATACTGCAATTGAAACAAAAGTTTGAAATCTGATTTTTTTGTTGTTTTGGGTAACACAATTAGATGTCTTGCAGAGACATTTGTGAATTATACCCACTTATAATAAAACATTTTATTTACCAGAATATCCTGAGGACTGTCTGCAAACAAATGTCTACACAATACAAACATCACGTCAATCTTCCTAATCAATGCCGGGATAAAATACCCCTCTCAGAAGAGGGAATGAAGGCAATAGGCAACCCTCAAACCTGCATAGAATACAAAGATTTAGAAATATGTAGAACAAGTAGGGCTATGTAAACCCAACTGGAGGACAGGAAAATATTTCCTGCTTATAGTAATCATTCCCCCCCCCCCCCCCAATAAAAAACAGCTATACCAGTTGAGGGGTCAAATCGGTCATCACTGGTTTCAGCTACAGATGGATGCTTTCAGGTATTAACACTCAGTTCCTACTTATAAATCTAGGGGATCCCAACTGCAAGCTCTAATACTACTGTAGTATTACTGGTTCTGCCAATAACCCCAATTCCACAAGCGTTTCCCTCCTCTTGCTCCATTTTCCCAAAAGATGAAGTGAGACCTCTCTACAGTGGTTGCAGCATTTGGACGTATCTCCAAAATCAGAAGCAGAGACCTCATAATAAAAAAATCCATAAAAGGTACAGGAAATCTCCAGGAGATAATACCTCCCCAAAACAAGAATAAACTGACCCTCTAATAAGCATAAGCATGGAATACAGTTTGGTCACTAATGTAAGTTACACTGAAATGTAACACAAAGAAATAAATAGATAAGTTGTAACTTTAAGGCAAATTAACATTTACCAAGGTGCAAACACACGTCCCTGAAATATTGATATGAAAGAATATTAAAAGACTATGCTGGCTGTTATCTCCACATATATAGACATAGGTGATCTGCTTGTAAGAGTTCTTCCTCTCCTCAATCTGAGAGTTCTATTCACCTGTATCAATAGAACATTCATAGACAGGGCTCCACTATATAGGCAACCAAAACTGATGATAGAATGGGAACAAAGGGAAAAATGTGTAGGGCTTAAGATACTACTCACAGCCCTGCTTTACAGATTGCTCAAATTGAGAGGAAGAGAACATTTTTAATGCCTGTGCAGAGATAAAAATCATGTTCATAGTTTTGTTGGGAAAAGCATTTGTGTGAGGTGACCACAGGTTTGAATTGAGAAGTTCCTAAAAAGCACTCAAGTCCAAGTGTGTATCAGGTTTTTGTGAACAGAACAGCCCTTGTCAGAAGTTCTGCTGCCTGCGCTTTTTGGCGTCCATAGCATCCAGGATGGGTTGCCTCTTTGCCGTGTACCTCTGCCGCAGTTCCTCAATTTCACGTTCCATCATAGGGTCCAAAGCTTTCAGTCTCATCTGCAGCTCCTCGAAGCTGAGATTCTTGAGCTGCAGGCAAAATAAAGAAGCAAATGATTAATAAAGTAACAAGGATATCCTATTATCTTATTCATAGAAAAAAATACAATGGAATAAGATTGTCTGAGAAAGTACGGTATATCACTATATCAGGACACAGATGACAAATCATCCATAGTGGCATCTGTCATCCCTATATAAAAGAGCTCTGATGTTTAAGATAAAATAAACATTAAGTCTAATTGAATTTCCTGCGGCTCCACTGACAGCAGCCATTTCTCATGTGATACTGCTGGAATTCCAGAATGTCAGAGACGGAGGAAAGCTAGTGTGCGGTCATCTGCTGAAAACCCATGAATGTTCTTGAGTGCGAAAGCGAAGGGCTTTACTGAATTACATCTATGAAGACCATTGTTCTACAGTAACCAATAACAACTAATTAGAATTCCCATTTCTTTGGCATGCTTCGACTGATTCTGAAGGATGATGCTTGACTGGCTGCTACACGTTGTTGCACTTCACTGTTGTTGGCACCATCTGCAGAGT
Source organism: Rana kukunoris (assembly GCA_029574335.1). NCBI lineage: Eukaryota > Metazoa > Chordata > Amphibia > Anura > Ranidae > Rana > Rana kukunoris. The sequence goes on from CM056053.1 coordinate 419,584,164, forward strand.
ATAACACAGTATAGACACTACACCAAATTTCTGGCTACCATTTGTGAACATAATATGTATCAATGCTAAAAATAAAAGATTACAACCTTCGGGCTTTCTGCGCGCACCCTAATTCAATTAAAGGATCACTAAAGGAAATTATTTTTTTAGCTAAATAGCTTTCTTTACCTTACTGCAGTACTGGTTTCATGTCCTTATTGTTCGTTTTTGCTTTGAAGTGGCTGTAATCCTGCTCTGATCTCCACACTTCCTGCTTGTCTGTTTCCTTATAACCACCATACTGGGAGCTTTCTCACGGTGGTCTAAGCTGTCATTACTGTGTACTTCCCAGAACCAATCAGATTCATATTAAAAACAAAACACTGCCCTGGATTGGTTTGTTTTTGTTCTGTGTGTCTCTCTACTTCACAGAAACATGAAACCAGTTTAAAAGTGAAACTAAACTGCAGGCACATTATATGATTGATTTTTATAAATTTTTAATCATTTTGAAAAGGAATTAGTGTCTCTATACCCTGTAAACAGTCATTTCAGCAAAAAAATATTTTCCCTTTAGTGACCCTTTAACTCCTAGAGGACTAATGCCAGAATAAAGCAAAAAGTTTGCTTGCCTTCTATATAGAATCTGCTTCAGTATATATACTATATTTATTCGGGTTGCACCAGTGCAGATACTAAGCATTGGCACTAGTACGATAACGAAAACCAATAACTTAATGGTGCAATTTGAGCCCTTACAAAACGAATGGACTCAAAATGCACTGCAAAGAATCGCATGTGATTTGAACAGGAGTGCGGTGCGATTCCTGTCCAAATCGCATGTGGTTTCCCGCATCGCTCCTGTGTGAACCCAGGCTGGTCATAGTGACTCTAGCCTGGGTTTAGACAGGAGAGGTGCAGGTTAACGCATGAGATTCAAACAGGAATCACACCGCATTCCTGTTCAAATCACATGCTATTCTTTGCAGATCAATTTGAGTCCATTCATTTTGTATGGACTCAAATTGCACTACACCATATTGGTAATTGGTATCAGCGAGTACTCACTCTTAACCACTTAAGGACCGACTCCTGCACATTTACGTTGGAAAAATGGCACGGCTGGGCACAGGCACGTACAGGTACGTTGCCTTTAAGAGTCCAGCCGTGGGTCACCAGCGTGTGCATGCAACCCGGTCTGAAGCTCCATGACCGCGGCCGCAAAACCCGCAGACCTGATTGCCATCGGTGTCCCACGATCGGTCACAGGAGCTGAAGAACGGGGAGAGGTGTGTGTAAACACACCTTTCTCTTCTTCACAGTGGCACTGTCATTGATCGTCTGTTCCCTGATATAGGGAAAGACGATCAATGATGTCACACGTCCAGCCACGCCCCCCTACAGTTAGAAACACATATGAGGTCACACTTAACCCCTACAGCGCCCCCCTAGTGATTAACTCCTAAACTGCAATTGTCATTTTCACAGTAATCAATCCATTTTTATAGTACTTTTTGATGTAAAAATGACAATGGTCCCAAAAATGTGTCAAAATTGTCCGATGTGTCCGCCATAATGTCGCAATCACGAAAAAAAATCGCTGATTGCTGCCATTAGTAGTAGTAAAAAAAAAAAAAAAGCCATAAAACTATCCTCTATTTTGTAAACGCTATAAATTTTGCGCAAACCAATCGTTAAATGCTTATTGCGATTTTTTTTTACCAAAAATAGGTAGAAGAATACGTATCGGACTAAACTGAGGAAAAAATATATTTTTTTCATATCTTTTTTGGGGATATTTATTATAGCAAAAAGTAAAAAATATTGCATTTTTTTCAAAATTGTCGCTCTATTTTTGTTTATAAAAAAAATAAAACCCGCAGAGGTGATCACATACCACCAAAAGAAAGCTCTATTTGTGGGAAAAAAAGGACACCAATTTTGTTTGGGAGCCACGTCGCACGACTACGCAATCGCAAAAAGGGGCGAGGTCCTTAGCCTGCATATTGGTCTGGGTCTTAAGTGGTTAAAAACAAGGTACTGGTGCATCCCTAATAAGTATCCTTTTCTTGGGCTGGTTTTGTACTATTTTACATCATATTGTCTACAAACTGTACTAGAATCTATCTATGTCAATGCCTTGAAGACAACCCCCCCCCCCCCCCCAACCGCTGTAAGTAGATGAGTTACCACTGAGGAAAACACGTGTGACTGGTGTTGCCACACTGACTACAACAACCTCAATCTCTCATCTTTAAAATATTTCCGTGTTGAAACCTTAGCTTAACCACTTTCCCACCGCGCCATAGGCATTTTACTGCTATGGCGCGGTGGAGTTCTTTCACTTCCGCGATTGCGCGTCCCCTGGGACGCGCTCGCGGAAGTGTCCGTGCTCGCCGGGTCTAGAAGACCGGCGCATCACGGATCACGGTAAATTGCCGCCGATAGCGGCCGTTTACCATGTGATCGCGCCGTCGAATGACGGCGCGATCACTTGTAAACAAACCGGCGTCATTTGATGACGCCGGTTCCTCCCTCTCCTGCGTCTCCTCTCTGTACCGTTCGGTACAGTGTGCGAGGAGAGGGGGGGGGGCGGGGTGTCAGCAGCTGAGCTGTGGCTGGATCTGTGACAAATGCATTTACAGATCCAGCCATCCCTCCATCCATCCCAGCTCTGCAATCCCCCAGTACACAGCAATCCCCCAGTACCCGGCAATCCCCCAGTACCCGGCAATCCCCCAGTACCCGGCAATACCCCAGTACCCGGCAATACCCCAGTACCCGGCAATACCCCAATACTCGGCAATACCCCAATACTCGGCAATACCCCAATACCCTGCATGATACTTTGCAATACCCCAATACTCTGCAATACCGCCTATGGGGATTTTTAAGTAGCGAAGTTTGGCGCCATTCCACGAGTGTGCGCAATTTTGAAGTGTGACATGTTGGGTATCTATTTACTCGGCGTAACTTCATCTTTCACATTATGAAAAAAAATTGGGCTAACTTTACTGTTTTGTTTTAGGCACAAAACAGTTTTTTTTTAAAAACACGCGTTCAATAAATTTTTACGAAAATACCATGCAAGATAAAAAGTTGTAACGGCCGCCATTGTATTCTCTAGGGTCTTTGCTAAAAAAGCATATATAATGTTTTGGGGTTCTATGTAATTTTCTAGCAAATAAATTATGATTTTTCCATGTAGGAGAGAAATGTCAGAATTGGTCTGGGTGTTCCAGAACGCCTGATGGCGTTCCCTGCATGTTGGGCCTCTGTGTGTGGCCACGCGGTGTAAAAGTCTCACACATGGGGTATCGCCATACTCAGGAGGAATAGCAGAATGTGTTTTGGGGTGTAATTTGTGGTATGCGTATGCTGTGTGTGAGAAATAACCTGCTAATATGACAGAAACAAGTTTTTTTTTTTTTTTTTTTTTACAGAATTTTCAGTCGTTTTTCTTTTATAGCGCAAAAAATAAAAAACCCAGAGGTGATCAAATACCACCAAAATAAAGCTCTATTTGTGTGAAAAAAAGGACAAAAATTTCAAATGGGTACCGAAAGCTGAAAATTGGTCTGGTTAGGAAAGGGGTTTAAGTACCCAGTGGTCAAGTGGTTAAAACATCTCAAAAACAGAAATGTCGGAGTTTCAAATAAAAGATTTCTAATCACCAGACAATATGTAGAGGAATGGGAAAAGGTTAACAAAGCTTGAGCTTCAGTTAAAACCCTGTTAAAATGTTTGATTTCTAATGAAAAACAGAAGCTGCCATTGACATCACTGTCACGGAGCAGATTTCAAGTAGCCTGCAGGGTGTCATTTCATCTAACATGAGCCACTGGAAGATGCTATATTATATTGATCGGGAGGTTACATACACTATATTTTCTCAACAAAGCTTCCGGACATAAATAATGGCTTCATGAAATGGCGGATCACAAAAACATTCATTGTGATTAATGCATTTTGTAACAAAGACCGTTAAAATGTTGCCTCTAAAAGAAGCAATTAAGTAGCCGGAGTGTGAGAGTCTTTGAGAATCCAACATACTGCGGCACGCCATAGTAAATCTGAAATTTACTTTATTGCACGGCTGGAAGTCACAGAAATTATAGGGTGTCTGAACGGAAAAACAAAAAAGTATATTGCAGCTTACAAGTGCTTTTTTTCCCTCAAATGTCTTCTTTATTCTCACTTGGTAATTCTGTAAATAACACTTCCCATCTAAGCTTTTTTTCTTGATTGTGTTTATGGGGTGGGGGTGTGTGTGTGTGTGTGTGTGGGGGGGGGGGGGGGGCAGCCATGGTGGCCAAACAGGCTGGCTTCAAATGTCTGCTTGTGTTCATCTCCATTACATGGTGTATGAATGGGACGGCACCAAACTAACATGGAGCAACTCTTTCCAGTCACAGAGAACCCCAGGTAATAATTACACATGTAAAGCTCATGGTACATTAGTTCAATGGTCACTGGGCAGGATGTTTCTTACATTTGTGGTCATAGAGAAGTACTCCCCTTCAGGGCTTTTTTTCAGACCCTTTGGTGCCTGCTCACCACAATCACTTGTAAACACAGAAGTCTGGTTTCTGTGTTTACAAGTGACAGCTCTGCACTCTGTGTGTAACCACCTGAACTATGCATTCTGTATGTAACGCAATCCTGGTATTTAATGCCCCTTTAAGACCCTTCTACTGTTTGTAAAATCTAAAACGGGTCGTAGTTGCGTTCCTGCACCTATTTTCTGAGAAAAAAAGCTCTGCCCCCCTTACAGATTACTAAAGGGCTAAACAGATCAATGCTGTTAATGAATATTTATCTAAAGTCTGGTAAACATGGGCCCAAAATCGGGCAGTTCAACAATAAATGTCCGACATTCGGCCTGTGTGTACGCCACCCTGTCCGACAGAAGCCAGCCAAACAGGCAAGACCCGCATCTAAGCGCTGGCAGCCAGTGGGTTCTGGTGGGGATGGATGGGGGGGGGGGGGGGGGGGGGAAGACGGGCGGTAGGGGACAATACCCCTCTCAGAACCCAATAGCTTAGCGGGGAGATTATTGTATGAATCAGATACATTAAGCTCTTAATTTTTTTTCTCAGCCAGCCTGCTGGCTTGAATGATTTTTCAATGATAGGGTGTACCAGGCTTAAGAGCAAGAAATTGCCCATGGAAACCTTAGAAACATCTGGAAGAACCAATGTGTCCCATACAACCCTGGTTGAGAAAGGCTAAAAAAAAAAAAAAATAAGAACGATAACATTCTTTTTTTTATTATCAGTTCACAGGAAGCCACAAGGACAATGCATGTCTGGTAAGAGCAACAGGTATTTTACGCACACGGAATGTCAAGCGCTCAATAAAACTTCCAGAACCAAGAACATACAGTAGAAGCCTCATCCAAGATCTTGCTGCTCTTGGTTCTGGAACAATAGCATTTTGTTGAACCCTGGTTTGTTGGTGTGCAACTTTGTGAATTTGCACTGCTTGCACTCATGGATCCCTTTTATGTAGCGTGAAATTGTTTTACCCTTGGATGTTTTTTTGTGGATTTGTTCGTGAGAAAAATATTACATTGGCTTTAAGCTTATAGTTTTATTTTTATAATTTTAAGTATAAATGACCAATGATATCAGTTTTGTGACACCATCTCAGGATGAGCAATGTACATATTGGCTAAAAGTGTTTTTACAATAAAAATGGACTTGATGCTTTTCATGAAGAACTTAAAAGATCACTAAAGGAAAAACATTTTTTTGCTAAAATGACTGTTTACAGGGTATAGAGACATAAAAGTTAACTGATTCCTTTTAAAAATGATTAAAAATAGATAAAAATCAATCATATAATGTGCCTCTAGTTTAGTTTCACTTTTAAAGTGGTTTCATGTTTCTGTGAAGTAGAGAGACACACAGAACAAAAACAAACAAATCCAGGGCAGTGTTTTGTTTTTAAAATGAATCTGATTGGTTCTGAGGAGTTTTAGACACACAGTAATGACAGCTTGGACCACAGTGAAAAGCTGCCATGAGATTTTTCATAAGGAGCCAGACAAGCAGGAAGTGTGGAGATCAGAGCAGAATTACAGCAACTGCAAAGCAAAAATGAACAATGAGGACATGAAACCAGGACTGCAGTAAGGTAAAGGAATCTATTTAGCTAAAAAAATAAAAATTCCTTTAGTGATCCTTTAAAGACACAAGATTGGTGATAATATCATAGGTAGGTGATCATATCAAGGGGAGGTATGCATCTAGGCGAGACCCATGATGGTGAGAACAGGGGCAATATCACACAGGGCCTTGTACTGCTAGTTCTGAAATTTGGTGGGCTCTATCCAGTGGTCATTTTTAGGACAGGTCAGGGAATGCATTTCTCACAAAAGTGGCCGTATTATTACGGTAAAAGCGGCAAAAAAGTTACAAAGCTCAACCCTCTATGGCAGTGTTTATCAACCTTTTTTCAGTCAAGGCACGCTTTAAAATTCTACACAATCTTGAGGCACCCCATTATAAAATGTAAAAAAATAAACAAAAAGTTTTACATAATGCAGCAACATCCACACAGGTAGGGCACCCAACATTAGAGGTAATCCATTCTTCCAAACCAATTGCTCCTTTGCATACTGGTTCTGACTAGTATGCCAACATTTCTTTTATCTTCCAATTAGAGCTGCACGATTAATCGTCAAGAATCGTTATCGCAATCTTTTTCCCGTTGCGATTCTTGACACAGGGTTTCATGATCTTTGACATGAAAATAATTTTCTCTCTGCACTTTGGTATGCAAAGAATTTCCTGTCTGATTACAGCCAAAAGTCAGTCTGGGCAGCCTGCCAAGTTTTGAAAACATTGTTTATCAGTGGAAAATTAAGTCTAAACATTGTATCACTTCAAAGGAATAAACGTCTGGATGTAAATTAGAAATTTTAACTATTTAAACACCAAACCTTTTTCTGGCAGCTCTTTTCAAGTTAAAATCATAATTTTTTTGCTAGAAAATTACTTGGAACCCCCAAAGATGATATAATTTTTTAGTAAAGAACCTGGAGAATAAAATGGCGGTTGTTGCAATATTTTATGTTGCACTGTATTTGCGCAGCAGTCTTATTAAATTCATTTATTTTTTAATTACTTTAATGAATTAAAAAAATAAAAAAAAATAGCCAGTAAAGTTAGTCCATTTTTTTTGGTATAAATGTAAAAGATTTTACACCGTGAGAATCGTGAGAGAATCGTAATCTTCATTCTAAGCAAAAAAAAAAAAATTGTGATTCTCATTTTGCCCAGAAACGTGCAGCTCTACTTCCAATATTTCGCTTCTATACAATTTTTGGGCAATTTTTTTTTTTAGGTATTTTGCCAAGGCACACGAAACCTGAAGGCACCTTAGATGAAAAAGGCTTCTCTATGGCATGGGTGCTCAACCTGTGTCCCTCCAACGGTTGTGGAACTAAAAGTCCAATGAGACATTGCAAGCCGCTGACATTTACAAGCATGACTCCCAAAGGCAGAGGCATGATGGGACTTGTAGTTCCCCAACAGCTGGAGGGCCACAGGTTGAGCTCCCATACTCTATGGTTAATCAGTAGATTACAAAGAACCCTTTACCAGTTTAGGTGACCATTTCCTTTTTCTGGGCCCCGGGTACTGCACCTGTTTCTAATGGGAAATTCACTTGTATCAGCAACAGGAATGCCACAAAAAGATGCAAAATAATGTTCCTTTATTAAAAAGATCAGTGCCTTGTGTGAAACACATCAGATTACAACTTGTGCCTGCTGGCTATTTTAATAAAGGAAGATTATTTTGCATCTTGATGTGCGGCATTGTCATCGCTCATACTGGTGATGATGTCTTTGGAGGAGGTGAGCGGAGCCAGTATCTGAGATGTGATTGTGCAGTGCGGTGCCCGATCTCACTTGGAGCATGTGAAATATTTAGGAATGGGAAATCCAGTTTGTTTTCACAGAAAACAAGGTTTTACTGAAACTACAATGGGTTTCAAGTTTTAAATACCAATAGAGCGATAAGATCACAAGCCATTATTTGGGACAATCGTCTCTTCTGCAGTTACATTCAGGATTTTCTTCTTTAGCTGCTAGGCTTTCCACTGTCCTGTCAAGTGAAGAAATGATTCAGGGGTAATTTCACACAATGAGACAGATCCGGGTCATTCTCGGTAAATATGCCTCGCAGTTCCTTCAATTTTAAAGAGTGGTAGTGACATCACTGCAGCTCCTCTCCATTAGCGTCTGTCACATACTGGGACTGCTTCTCATTCATAGTGTCAGGGAATAATTAGACTCTGATTTACAGCTCTCTGTGCACATCTGTTTTCTACACTGAAAATGACAAAGGCAAAATGGCTAGAGCAGGCCTATATTAAAGAACATCTTTGTCGCAATGGAAATGCAGGATATAAAAGGAGTCACTAAATTATAAACAATTACCCATTTGTTGCAATGTGAGATAAGTAGCATGCAGTGCAGTACATGACACCTGGAAAATGGTGTTTCTGAGCCCATTAATTCAAACACATCAATCTCTGACAGCATGGTTTGAGACTAGAAGTACTCAGTGCATTGTGGTAGTAAAGCATTTAGTTCCTCGTTTAGACGTTCTCAGCTATGACACCCAGCGAAAGTGCGCCCCCTGCACCCATTTTCCTATACTACGTAGCCTGCACTCTTTGCCACCCTCTTACAAGAAAGTTCACCTCTGCTTCCACTACCACCCTCTTCCAATACCACTTACCCTGCAACTCTCTTCAAGCACTGCTCACCCCTGCAAATATTGCAGACTGCAGTCTTCTTCTATTGCTCACATTTTACCTGAAGGGTTACTTAAAAAGGGATCTTTGGTCTTAAAAAAAATAAATAATTAAAAGTCAGCAGTTGAAAAAATATCCTGTAGCTTCTGACTTTTAATAAACAGACACTTACCAGTCCAGGTATCCAGCATTGTCCTTACTTGGGCTGGTTCTTCCCCCTGGGTCACTATGTTTACTGTGCGAAGCCTTGCAAATTCACAGCCAGCTTCCCACTGTGCAGGCGTGAGCTGTGCCCCATAAATGGGGACATGTCCCAGAAGGTTATAGGTGGTGAAGAGGGCAGTCAAAAATGGCTTCCCGATCCCCCAGAAATGTTTCCATTATTGGCAGCTGTGAGTGAGCAGAGAACGGCTCTACACTTGTTACATTAATGAATCGTGGAAATACTGCATTAAGATCGTGAGGGGTTGAATCGAGATCGCAATTTTTAACGATTAATCGTACGGCTCTACATACAACTATAGAAAAAAACACAGACATTCCATCTGAGACACACTGCTAAGCCACCAAGCTTGCAGGCCTATGGATACATCAAGCAACATAAGCAGACAAAATGCCACATTATTACCTTCGTTTTCACCAACAATCCTGCTGACTAGGGTGACCACATTTCCAAACTACCATTCAGGGACACCCTCCCTTTCCAAAAATCAGCTTGTGCTGTAACGAATCACAGCACAGTGATTGGACACGAGGCGGGATTTATGATTTCTCCATAGGGGGCTGGATTGTGCTCCTCCAGGCATTCCTGGCCAGGACAGTACTGTCAGTGAGAAAAGCGATGATGTGGCAGCCTTTTTTGGGGGCATCAGATTGCCCCGGGGGGTGGCTGTGTCAGTTTCATTCCGGGACACTGTATTGTCCTGGGAATAATGTGCCCAGGACAGACCTGCAAAATGCGGGCAATCCGGGACACGTGGTCACCCTACTGATGACACTTAGGGGTTAATGTACTAAAACTGGAGAGTGCAAAATCTGGTGCAACCCTGCATAGAAACCAATCAGCTTCCATTTTTTTTTTTTTTTTCTGCTAAAGCTTAACTGAACAAGCTAAAGTTAGAAGCTGATGGGCTGACATGCACAGCTGCACCAGATTTTTACATCCCCCAATTTTTGTAAATCTTCCCCTATAGTGTCCTATGGTGACAGTGATCACTTAATATACTGTATCCATGGAAAAACAGAGATGACACCCTAAGATAGAAGTTTTAGGACTAGACAAACTTGAACCCTTAAACAATTTCTACAGGTTGCATGTTTCGAGTTACAGAGGAGATCAAGGGCTAGAATTATTGCTCTCGCTCAAATGATCAAGGCCATACCTCACATGTGTGGTTTAAACACTGTTTTCATACTCGGGCGCTGCTCACGTATGGAGTTGCTTCTGCACATGATCTCGGCGGGACGGGGTACAATTAAAATCATTTTATTTTTTTCTTATTAACCGTATTTATTGGCGTATATCGCGCACTTTTTGGCCCTGAAAATCAGGGCAAAATCGTGGGTGCGCGATATACGCCGATACCCGCTTTCCGCGCCGAGTTTTGAATACTGCGCCGACATATACCCAGCGCAGTACACTCGGATATATTCGGCCAGTCTCGGCTTCTTCTGCCGTTACGTCCTGGACGTACAGGACGTGAGCGCGACAGTTGCCGAGCCTGCCCGAGTGTACTGCGCTGGCTATATGCTGGCGCAGTATTCAAAACTCGATGCGGGAAACGAGCGGGGAGGACGCCGCAAGGACTCCGCACCCGCCGCAGAGGACACCGGACCCGCCGCAGAAGGACACCGGACCCGCCGCAGAAGGACACCGGACCCGCCGCAGAAGGACACCGGACCCGCCGCAGAAGGACACCGGACCCGCCGCAGAAGGACACCGGACCCGCCGATGGACGCCGCGCAAGACACCAAAACTGTAAGTAGAAAAATAACTTTTTTTCACAGGATTGGGGGTCTACCGCGATAAATACGGTATTTGACATTTTATTTTTACACTGTTCTTTCAAAAAATAATTGAGTTGCTTTTATTTCTATTACAAGGAATGTAAAAAAAAGCATGACAGGACCTCTTAAATAAGAGATCACGGATCTCATATTTACACTAGAATGCAATAAAAGAGCTATGGGCGTAAGAGACTTTTTGACATTTCTTCCACCCGGCAATGGTATGGAGATGGGTGGGGGCCACCTCCCCCTCACACAGGGAGAAGGACATGATCGTCTCCGCCGGCGGAGGGCTTTCTCCCATCGCCGATAAAAGTGATCTTGCGGTGAATCTGCCGGAGAGACCACTTTTATCTGAAAGCAGACTGCCCACTGAAGAAGAGAATCCTGGGTTATGATAGCTAGCTGCTCCCATAACTATGATATCTCTCGTCAAAATTCTGATGTATAACAGCAGCGAACTGTCCATAAGGGGTTAACATTATATACCATAAAAGGAAGTAGTATGGAACTGTAAACCTACTCAAAATAGAAGCACTACCCTCTACATTTACTGCGGAAACAAAGAGTGCAGCAAGCTAATAAAAGAGGACAAAGATAAAATATATGAACACTTTGTCATTCTAATAGCACTTTACTCGTATTACAATATTCCATGGATATATTCTATTGATACAGTCATCGAGTAGGAAGTTATTTCAGGTACCCTGATGAATCAGATGCTAAATTTAACATTATGGAAAGGAATATCTCACAGGGAATACTGAACTTTAGGCTAATATGCTGCTTGGGCTTCTGACAGAAGAAAATATTCAATAGAGTCATTACCGTACATACCCATTCATAAGTTATTGTCTCTACGCTGAGAAACATAAAAAGATACAGTCTGGATACAACATTTTATGACAAACAATACACTTTACACATTGGAAACGGTTTCAAATGGCTTTGAAGATTTATTCTCAATGCACACACGAGTATTTTTGTAAAAATAGCAACTGGAAGTTGTGTCCCATAAAGGCAAGCAAAAGACAAAGGACTAGTCCACAGTATTGCTTATGGTCTCCTTGCAACTGAACTTTTCCCCACTACAGAGCAACATTAAAGCTAAATAAAAAATAAAAAAATGAAATAATAAACATGTCATACTTAACTGCTCTGTGGTTATGCACAGAGCAGCCCCGATCCTCCTCTTCTAGGGCTCCAGGCTCCTCCTTTATGGCAAGTTCCTCTATGGTACCACACTTTGCATGGAAGGGCACCTGTGTGGCTTCCTCCCGAGCCGCCCTGTTTGTGTCTATTGAGACAGAGTGGGTGGCTTGGCCCTGCCCCCTCAGAACAGCATTTGATAGACAGCAGTGGGAGTCAATGGCTCCTGCTGCCATCATCTGCCCAGGAAGAAGGGCAAGAGCCGCTGCTCTTGTGCACATCGCTGGATGGGGGGATGATTCTGCAGTGCAGAAGCTTTTTCAACTTAATGCATTAAAATGAAAAACCTTAAGGCTGGGTTTACAGTATTGCGAATTAGATGTGCATTTCTCCACATCCAATTCGCATAGCAGGAGATTGTGACTGGCTCTCTATGGAGCTGGTTCACACAACTCCGGAGCGGGTCTAGAATTGCACAGGACCCCTGAGCGTCTTTTGGTCCATTTTAAGTCCTAAATTTCTACTTAAGAATATTTAAGTAAATTAGCATCCATAGCCTGCCCACAGGTTTACTGTATCCATATGCTATGCTGCTGATCTAGTGTATCTGAAAAGTATTCACAGCACTTCACTTTTCCCACATTTTGTTATGCGACAGTCTTATTCCAAAATGGATTCAATTCATTATTTTCCTCAAAATTCTATACAATACCCTATATAATGACGAAAAGATGTGAAAGAAGTTTGTTTGAAATCTTTGCAAATGTATTAAAAGCAATGAGCTGCGGGTGAGATCATTCCGCTCTCTGCAGCTCCCATCAGGTACAGTAAGGCAGTGCACATAAACTTGGACATGGGTTATGGATGTATTAGGCATGGTAACATGAATATTTAATAACACAAACCCATTAAACTCTGCAATAGCCTGATTTATAGAATAGATAGCCTCCCGAAAATCCAAGCTATTTACCAACTATTAATTACTACATAGTAAATATTTTATGCCCTTTATAAATTAGATGCAATGTTCGCTGTTTGCCGTTACACAACATATGTATCTCTATGTATGAATAAAGCCTGAATTGTGTTGCACAGGATCCCTGCATGCTTTTCATGTTTTTATTCTTCTCCTAAAATGTCCCACCAAAAACGATAGGGTATCTGAGATACATGATCCATTATGAAACAATCCTGTATGCTACTGACCACTGGTAAAACCTTAAAAGCTGTGTTCCAGTCGCAATTTTTTTTTTTTAAGTCAGCAGCTACAAACACTGTAGCTGCTGACTTTTTAATAAGGACACTTGCCTGTCCAGGGAGCCAGCGATGTCGGTCCCACCAGGCCAATCCGTCCATTGGATCAGGTGCCGGCGCCGCCATCCTAACGAAGGGAAACAGGCAGTGGAGCCTTGCGGCTTTACTGCCCGTTTTCTACTGTGCATGAGTGAGTCGCGTGGCGCTTTGTTACACACACAGGTCCCAGAAGACAGTGCGCCCCATTTCCCAGGAGGGGAATATTTAGGATTTTAATTTTTAAGGATATGTAATAATTGGTAGAACAGCAATATATCTGAACATAGACTTTCACATGGGAGACAGTAGTGCTCACAATAGTCCCAATTCCCAAAACCGCATACACATGAATATCCTTTCAGTTATATTTACACAAAATAAACTTTTTAATCATTAGAGGAAACAGGAGCACCAAGAAGATGTCAAATAACCTCAAGTAGAACATAGCAATACCATTTGGGACACACAGATGTCACCACCGCTTGCAGGGCTACAGATATATCAAGCAATAGGAGTAAGAAAAAGGCAACATTCCACAGTGCAAGGCTCCTTTACGCTACTAAAAGAATGTGTATCTTTGAAGAAAACCAGCAGGATTTCAATTATTTATTTATCCCATGATAAATATTTCAGGCAATGTATGGATTATGCCACTTTCTTCTTCTTGATATCTTACATAAATAACTTACTGATCTCTTTAATATCTCCTATTGGTTCATGTCATGGAGATGATTTAGGCTATGATGCAATACATGTTTGAAGTTTCGGGCAATTCATCCTCCTCTGTGTGTGCCTTGGGCAGAGATGTAGGGCTTCTTTGATAGAAAACCCAACAAAAAGAAAGAAAAGAGCATGAACTGTACCATTGGCTGTTTTGTTAGAAGCTAAGGCTGCAATGTAGTTTATTTTGGGTACTACAAAGTGGTATACCTGTGGGAGTTATACTGGGTTATGTGTATACTAAGCACACAAAATATACAATGCAAACCAATTAAAAAGGTGTGAAAATTAAAGTTACCTTACTAAAAATGATCTTGCTAATTTATCTGAGTGTTAGTATATCATGCTACTGTGCTCATACATTAACATAATACATTTGAAAGATGTGGACCATTTTTTAGGAAATCAGACCATACGCAATTTTTTTTGTTCATGTTATTAAAGGGGTGTTCCAGCCAATATTTGTGTTTATTAAAAGTCAGCAGCTACAAAAAGTGTAGCTACTGGCTTTTAATAAACAATCACTCACCTGCTCCAGCGTTCCAGCGACGCGACCACCGGGGCTCCGCTCCTCTCCCTGGCCGGTGTCCTCATCGCAACTGTGGGCACCCGGCCGTGACAGCATGCGCGAGCGGCGCGGCCCGCCGCTGATTGGACAGGCGATCGCATGGGACCTGTCATGTGTCCCATGCGATCGCCTACAGGGAGGGGCTGCTGTAGGCGATTAAGCTTAATCGCCTAACCAGCCCCTCGGCGGAAGGAGGAAGTGGGACAGGAAGTCCCACTCCTCCTGAAGCCCCCACTCCCCCCCCAAAAAAATTACATGCCAAATGTGGCATGTAAGGGGGTGAGGAGTGGGATTAGCGGAAGTTCCATTTTGGGTGGAACTCCGCTTTAAGATGATGAGCATAAGTTTCCTTAACCACTTCAATACATTTTCACCCCCTTCCTGCCCAGGCCAATTTTCAGCTTTGAGTAATGCTACGTTTAGAATGACAATTGCACGGTCATGCGACGTTGCACCGAAAAAAAAATTGACATCCCCCCCCCCCCCACAAATAGAGCCTTCTTTTGGGGGTTGTTGATCATCTCTGCGGTTTTAATTTTTTGCACTATAAACAAAAAAAAGACTGAGAATTAAGAAAAAAAAAAAACACAATATTTTTGAATTTTTGCTATAAAAAATATCCCATATATTAAAAAAATAAAAATAAATAATTCCTCAGTTTAGGCTGATATGTATTCTTCTACGTATATTGATTGGTTTGCGCAAAAGTTACAGCGCCTACAAAATAGGGGATAGATTTATGACTTTTTTTTTTTATTATTATTTTTTTTTACTAGTAATGGCGGCGATCTGCGATTTTTGTCAGGACTGCGATATTGCGGCAAACAGTTTGTACACTTTTGGGACCATTCACATTCAGTGCTATAAATATGCACTGATTACTGTATAAATGTGACTGGCAGGGAAGGGGTTAACACTAGGGGCGATCAAAGGGTTAAAAGTGTTCCCTAGGGAGTGATTCTTACTGCAGGGGGAGGTGACCGATCGGTGTCCCTATGTACAAGGGACACACCATTGGTCTCCACTCCCTGACAGGACGTGGATCTCTGGGTTTATACCCAGAGATCCACTTCCCTGGCTCTGTAACTGCCGATCGCGGGTACCTGGCGGTCATCGTGGCTGCCAGGCACGCGCATTGGCACCCGCGGAATGCGGCAGACGCGCGCCCCCTAGCAGCCGGGAGGCC
Organism: Rana kukunoris; assembly: GCA_029574335.1. NCBI lineage: Eukaryota > Metazoa > Chordata > Amphibia > Anura > Ranidae > Rana > Rana kukunoris. The sequence continues at coordinate 419,599,835 of CM056053.1, forward strand.
CGAGGACGTCATGTGATGTCCACCCAGGATGGCAGAGCCACCTTGTGGACGTCATATTATTATTATTAAGGTACTTGTATAGCGACGTCAATTTACACAGCGCTTTACAAATACAATGTACATTAACATCAGCCCCTACCCTCAAGGAGCTTACAATCTAAGGTCCCTAACTCACAGTCATATACTAAGGCCAATTTAGGCAAAAGCCAATTAACCTACCAGCATGTCTTTGGAGTGTGGGAGGAAACCGGAGAACCTGGAGGAAACCCACGCAGGCACAGCATATGACTATACATGGGTATTGAAGTGGTTAAGGGGAGAGGGGGCTCACTTAGATGTCTATCATTTTCCCCTGGGACAGTGGAGACAGAGCTCGGGGAGGCAACCGTGCTGGGATCCTAAGTGCCATCTTGGGAGCTGCAATCTGGACTAGTACATCCTTGATAGAGCGGCTCTGGAGCTTTAGTTTCTGCTTTGACAGGGAAACGCGGGTGAAGAAAAGTGTCAGAGCCGATTGAGGTGCAGGGAGCCTTGCTATATAAACCGAAACGTGGCCATGTGCCTGCGAGTAGGAGCGAGGATAGGAGCTAATCTAAGATGTGTCCCTCATCACTTTGCGTATGCGCCCAGATTGAAAGTCAACTGCCATAAGTCACTTCTTTTCCGTATCGACTTGGGTGCACATGCTCTGGTGGCCCCAGGGCTTACAGCTGCAGTGGGTTCAGTTATTTACCTACCTTGGTGTCATAGTATCTTGTGATGTTAAATCTTTTGTGGAATTAAATTTGGTTCTTGTGCTCTCTAAAGTTAAAAACAGGCTAAAGGCATGGAGAAAATTGCTTCTGTTCCTAAGGCTGCTTTCACATTGGGGATAGAGCCGCGGTGGCGGTATAGCAGCGAGAATACCGTTGTATTTACCGCTGTATTCGGCCGCTAGCGGTGTGGTTTTATCCCCCGCTATCGGCCGAAAAAGGGTTAATACCGCCCGCAATGCGCCTCTGTAGAGGCACATTGCGGGCGGTATTACCGCAGTTTTCCATTGATTTCAATGGGAAGGCGCGGGATAGGAGCGGTGAACACACCGCTCCTATACCGCAGTAAAGATGCGGCTAGCAGGACTTTTGGAGCGGTCCTGCTAGCGCACCGCTTCAGTGTGAAAGCCTACACATCCACATAAAAAGCAGAGAAATAGTGAAAAACAATGTACAGATGTAATTTCTGTTGTGGTAAATCGCATCATCCCCAAAAAAAGAAATGTTGAGGATGAAAGATTTCTCACCCTGAATGGTGAAACACAAAGTAGCTTTGTCTGCACTGATCTAGAGGTCGGAAACTGGATACAGAAACCCTCTCTAGCCATGTGCACCATTGTTTCTTTTTCACTTCTTATGAAATCTATATTTTATGAATATCTTTAATATATTTATAATGTACTTAACATTATGCTGTACTGTACCCTCAGACATTGTGTCTCTCACCATATTCTCTTCCAATAAACCTGCATTTCTGTAATTGTGCAGTGAAGGACGGTAGAAGTTAAAATAAGAAATGTTGCTCCCCAGTGTGCATTTCAGGTAATACAAGGCACTATATTTGTACCAGAGCAATTGTTCTTAGAATCAGATTTCTCTGGCTGGTGAGCATCCTTCTAAAAAATAAATAATGAAACGTGCTCCCCACACATCAATATTACAACTGACCGTACTACGTGCTGCATTTTCACAAAACCGGGCCTGACAAGGATGCAGCAAGAACTGCAAGTACAATATACAATTCACCATATGACAAACTAATTACATTTTGAATAAAAGCATTGTTATGCTACTGAAAGTGGCTATCCCTCCCGGAGGAGCGTCATAGTTGCCTCCATAACAACGCCCTTTAGGTGGACTCTGACGCTTTCTATGCACGCTTAGAAAACCAAGACCCCTTTCACACTAAAGTGCCGTTTTTTTTGGTCCTTTTCGGGCGCTAGCACAGTTTTTTTTTTAAAGGTCACAACGTGACCTTAAAAAAGTAAAAAGGAAAGAAGACCCGCTTTGCAGTGCTTTCAAAGTGCTGCCCATTTATTTCAATGGGAAGGGGTGTTTTGGGAGCACCATTTATAGCTCTCCCAAACTGCCCCAAAGGATGCTGCACCACCCGAGTGTGAAAGCACTTATTGCAATGAATGGGGGACAGTTTTCAGGCGCATTTCAGAGGCATTGCCAGCGTACTTTGGCCTATTGCCCCCGTGTGCGCTTTACTGTTTCTATACCTTGTCTTTTGAAATAATAAAAATGATTATAACAGCAACAGACACTTGGGGCTAGATTCAGGTACGGCCGCATAAAAATGTGCGGGCGTAGCGTATCCCATTTACGCTACGCCTCCGCAACTTTTACAGGCAAGTGCTGTATTCACAAAGCACTTGCCTGTAAAATTGCGGCGGCGTAGCGTAAATGGCCCGGCCTAATTCAAATTCGGCGGGTAGGGGGCGTGTATCATTTAAATGAAGCGCGTCCCCGCGCCAAACGAACTGCACATGCACCAGGCCAGAACGTAGCCCAGGGCGCATGCTCGAAATCACGTCGGAAATAGTCAATGGAAATGACGTGAACGTCACTTACGCAAAGCCCTATTCGCGAACGTTTTACGCAAATGACGGGAAAAATTACGCCGACACGCCGTCCATACATAACATTGGCTGTGCCTCATACAGCACAGGTAACATTACGCCGGAGTTAAGCTAACGCAAACGACGTAAAACAAATGCGCAGGCCGGGCGTACGTTCAGTAAACGGCGTATTACGCTCATTTGCATATTTTACATGGGAAAGTCACCTAGCGGCCAGCGTAAATATGCATCTAAGATACGAGTGCCTTACGCCACTCGTGTCTTAGCAACATTTAAGCGTATCTCAATATGAGCATACGCTTAAATGTGCGATGGCTCAGAGTAGGACTTACGACGGCGTACTGATACGCCCGTCGTAAGCCTACTTAAAGGAACACTAAAGGTTCGTTTGTTATTAGATCAATTGATTGCTGTAAGCTGGAGCATTTAAATATCACTTACCTCGTTTTTCCTTTTGACCTCCAAAATACAGTAATCCAGGTTTGAAAATGCCATTTCCTGTCTCTCCTCTTCTTGCTTTCCTCCAGCATCTGCATGGTGGAAAGCAGACGTGCTCACCCCCTCCCTATGACTACAGCCCTGCGTGAAGATGCTCTCTTATCCCTCACAGGCATGGAGGCTAAGCCTAATGGGAAATGTAGTTCCCATTAGGCCGTGATGTAGCAAACCAGGAAGTCAGTGAGAACAACAATTCAGAAGTGACAGAGGTGAATAAAACAGCTCGATTTCAACAGGATCAAACTAGTTATAATGCAAAACATTACTTTTTACTTTATCAGCTACTGTCAGACTTTAATTTAAGAGGAAAATATTTTTGTCTTTACAACCCCTTTAAATCTAGCCCTTGATTTCTATTGCTTATTACAGTGAATAAGTCATGCTACATATTGTGACAGGAAGTCAGGTAAATCTGTGTGTGTTGTCCTAGACGGAAGATACTTTTCTGCCTTGTGTAGACAATACACCAATTACTATTGGGTGTCGGCTGTAGAAATGGCCAGAGAGGTTTGGGGAGTTAGAAGCCTTCAGCTGTTCAAAATGAAGCAATTAAAGCCCCTATAAATAAAGCCTAGGGATAACGACTGATTGCTGGATCCTGGGGCTTTGTGAAGTGAAAGAGCAGTCAGAAGCACTTCTGAAGAGGTGAGGTGCTGATGGATATTTCTGTGTGAGAAATATCAAAGAGACTTTTTTTGTTGTTTTCTGCTGTAGGACCAGCAGTGTCTGCCCAGCAGTAGGCTGTGCCAGACTCCATAGGTAGGTTCCTGTGTTGGGAAGGTAGACGCCCCAAGTGGCAAGGGTTTATTTTGTGTTTTGTTTTGTTTATACTGTTTTGATGCTTGCACGTGTATCCCGCAAGATGGAAAAATAAACCATATAATTTGTTTTCAGTCATCCTCAAGTGCCTTTTTGTACAGTTCAGTGTGTACTGAACCCATAGAGGGGGTCACACACACCCCCTACCGAGTTAATCCCGCACAATATGAACATACATGGCTAGGCTTTCTCTTTCAAAACAAATTCCATGAATAGCAATTTTGCAAGAGCCCTTCTCACAGCTAACCATGTTTCCCATACCATCGGGGAATTACATATTTCTGCTATTCCTTATACATTTATGCATATGAACAACAAATAACTCAGGCAGGCATAATTTGCCATGACCACTCCTAGAAATGAATGTCAATGACTCGTCTGACTGCAATCTTATAGCAAAAAATAAAAATGGAAAAAAAAGAATAACATTCAATGGAAAACAATATTTCCACTTAGATGACACACAATAATAATAAGACGCTCGTTAAGCGCTAGACAATTTATTTTTCTATTGTAAGATGGCGAAGAACGGCATGTACCCTTTCTGTACGGAACTTGAGTATCTCTCCAATATCTTTGTAAAGACGTAGTGAATGGTCCAGGCAGAAAAACAGAAATTAAAGTGACACATATAATAACGCAGACAAAAAACATTGCTCCGCTTGAAGTTCACGTTGTGCTAGAAAATTGGTTGACAAATACACAGTGGTCTATTAAAAAGCAGTGAATGTGACTTTTAGTAAACATTCTCTGGTGAATCCCAGCAATCGATTCTGTCTGCCATTTAGATTACATGCACCTGGAATATTCACCTAGCAAGGAGGTTTTCTAAATGTCAGATTTGCCGTTTTTATAAAATTGCCCAATAGGTTTAAAAAAATGGCAAACGGGGGAAAAAGGTGATCTTTCTCCATCTAGAGAAGCACTTTGTTGTACAAATGCCAGAGAAATTCAAGAAGGTGTGTTTACCAAGGCCTCAAATACACCATACAGCAGGGCTGGACTGGGACAAAAATTTGGCCCTGGACTTCATCCAGACTGGCCCACTTTGACAGGTCTCTCCCATGGCGGCCGGACAACTCCTGCGGCCACCCAAGCCCTCTCTCCCCCTTCACTAGCCATTCTACTTTATTCGAGTAGAACGGCTGGTACTGGTACTCTTATAGGCAGTACCAGTGGGGAAGCTAGACATTATTTCATCTGGGGCAAAGAATCAGTTTGGTGCGCCCCCTTATGGGACAAGATTAGGCAGAAGTGAGAAACTCCCAGGCCATAGCTGTTGAGTCAGCTGTCTGTCCCCTCCCCGATGCTCCTCTGTCGTCGTCCCTGCTCCTCTGGTCCTCCCCCCTGGTTCTCTGTTCCCCCCAGGTGAGTGATGCAGTTAGGGAGAGACAGAGGAGCGGAGGTGGCGGCGGTCCCCTGTCACTGGAGCCGGCCCACTGAGCCATCGGCCCACCGGGAAACTCCCTGTAGTCCCAATGGCCAGTCCATCCCTGCCATACAGTATACGGTTACACACAGACTAGTGATTCTGAAAGCTTAACATTTTTTGGGTCTCATTTGGGTACCTCCCCACTGTGGGTGGCATACAGCAGCAGGTCAAGGCATGGGAAGGAAGTGCAAATAGCAAGACACCTTAAAGTTTATGCAAACACAAAGGCATAGCCTATCCAGTTAAAATGTCTCTTTAGGGTCTTCTTCTTCATGTTCCTTATAAACTAGCAATAGATTACTCCTTCCTAGGGGTCTTCAAACTACGGCCCTCCAGTTGTTCAAGAACTACAATTCCCATCATGCCTAGTCATGTCTGTGAATGACAGTTTTACAATGCCTCATGGGATGTGTAGTTCCGCAACAGCTGGAGGGCCGTAGTTTGAGGTTCCCTGCTCCCTCCACACAAGCAAGGTGGATAGAGGAAAAAAAAATTCAATAAGCATGGACACACGTGTGTCGAAATTAGACTGAACCCTGCTGAACTGATTGATTTTTAATTTTCTTTACAGCGCCAAATACACCCAGGAGGGTGCGCCTAAGCGCTGGAAGGAGATCCACTGATCTATTCTGAACTAAAAAGCAATCTAGAAAAAGAAAGAAGAGACTACGTAGATGAACCGGTGGCTCGTGTACATAGATAAGAGGAAAAACCATGTATGACATATAAACAGTACAAGACAAAACAGGAACAAAATGAGGGGGAACAGGGAGTTTAGGGTGAGGAGGACAGAAGGGTAGGGGAAGGGAAAGGGGACCAAGGTAGTCTGATTAGGGGTGGTCAAAATCAACTTGCCTCAAAGAGGAAAGTTTTCAGGGCCTTTCTGAAGGTGATAAGAGCGGTGTTCTGTCTCAGAGGCAACGGGATAAAGTTCCAAAGTGTGGCGTCTCTGGCTCTAAAGGAGTGGCCACCGGTGGAAGTCAGCCTTACTGAAGGGGTGGCAGAAAGGTCCAGGTCGGCCGATCTCAAGGCCCTGGAGGGGTGGTAATGTACGGCCATGTTATTAATGACCAGTGGGCCTTGTTGTTTGTAGGCCCTGAACATAATGCACAAAGCCTTGAATTCGATCCTCTTTGCGCATGGGAGCCAGTGGAGTAGTCTAAGAATGGGGGATATATGGTCCCATATGGGAGTCTCCGTAATCAACCTAGCTGCCTGGTTCTGCACCAACTGCAGCTTGGAGATCCATTTGATAGGTATTTCAAGGTATTCCACATTGCAGAAGTCAAGGTGTGAGATGACTAATGCCTGTACTAGTGTATTTCTGTGTGTTTGGGAGAGCAGGTGTTTTACCCGTCGCAACATCCGAAGGTAGTAAAGAGCATTCTTGGTGCAATTCCTCACCTGTGGGATCCATGAAAGTTTGTTGTCAAATATGACACCCAGGTTTCTTACTTGGCTAGAGCCCATTGTACGGGCCACTCCGCAAGCAGGTTTAGGCTTTGCGGTGGACTGTGAGAAGTACCTCAGTTTAAGATGCGTTCAGGGCCAGATGGTTGTCCTTCATCCAGGTCGGAATAAAAAAATAAAAATACCAATCACAGTAATTTATTAAGGAGGGCAGCCAGCAGGACAAGAGTTATTGCTGGGCATAAACACAATCAGCAGCTAGGCGGTGTCCACAATGTTAAATTTTGATTTTTTTAAGTCTGAGATTTTAAAAACATAAATTTGAACTTAAAATTGAACGTAAAATGCATTAATCACCAACTTTGCCTATTCTGGACACCATAATAAAATCTAATAACAAAGAACCCGACAAATGTAAGGAAATCAAGTCTCAGGAGCTTTAAAAAAAAAAATGTATGCTGGGCACGCTGAAATTTCACATGCCATGTCTGCCACATAGCCAGACATCTCTGGGAATATTTGATCTTCTAGATATCTTTTAGGACAAGCTGAGCTATGACTAAGCTGTAAAGTTTAAAAAGAAAAATGAAAAAGCAGGGTATTTTGACATGTGCCAAGCTTTCCTAAATCCTTGTACATTTTTATGAAGGCTTTTAAAATGATCTTATGTAACATGTGTGCTGCCCAGAAGTATCTGTAGGATATCCAGTATTTACTTTCTACATTGCGTGTGTGTGTATATATTTATATATATATCTATATAAAATTTTGGAGCAGTACCGTGCTAACTGTAGTACATACCTTTTTGAATTTTACAATAAATCCAATAGAGTGGATGTTAGTAACTTAAAACATACACAAAAAATATACATCATATTTGCAAATGTTGTGGAATCTGACCATCACACTTATAGTAATATACAGTAGTAATGGGGTAGTAATAAGGAATAGTGATCCGATGCGGCCGATGCCTGGCCGGAAGTCGAGTGAGGGCAAGATGGACCCCACTCGGCTCTACGCTCTTGGGAGGACTGTAAATGTTTTTTTTTTTTTTTATTAAAGTCAAAATGTAAATATATATATATATATATATATATATATATATACACACACATACATACATACATACACACAAACACACACACACATTTTTTTTCTTTTAAAGTGATTAACAAACATGTCATACTTACCTGCTCTGTGTAGTAGATTTGCATAGAGCAGCCCAGATCCTCTTCTTGGGTCCTTCTTATGTGCTCCTGGCCCGTCCCTCCTGTTGAGTGCCAATACAGCAAGCAGCTTGCTATGGGGGCACCCAAGCCACAGCTCCATTTCCATTCAGGCATGGAGCCCTGACCCAGCCCCGGACTCTCATTGGCTTTGTTCGTCAGCAGCAGGAGCCAAATGCACCACACTGTCTCAGCCAATGTAGACAACTGAGTCTCTTATTCAACATTGCTGGATCGAGATGGGGCTCAGGTAAGTATTAGAGGGGCTGGGGGGAGGCTGCTGCACACAGAAGGCTTTTTATCTTAATGCATAGCATACACCAAGATAAAAAAAATGCTTTTATAAACACTTTAATCATAAATGAGAGATCTGGGGTCTTTTTGACCCCAGATCTCTCAATAAAGAGAACCTGTCATGCTTATTTCTATTACAAGGGATGTTTACATTATTTTTAATAGGAATATAAAAAAAAAAAGGGACAATGTAAAAAAATAAAAAAATAAAATTAAAAATTGTGCCCCATCCCTCGGTGCTTGAGAGCATATGCGAAAGCAGATGCAAGTCGTGCTTGCATATGTAAACAATGTTAAAACCACACATGTAAGGTATTGCCGTGATCGTTTGAGCAAGAGCAATAATTTGTCAAGTAAAACTGTGTTTAACGGATTTAATTTCTGCATCTTATTGACGTAATAAAGTGGCCATACTGTCAGGACAGATTGATATCTATGGGGCTACAGTATGTCAGTGCAAACCATATCTTTATGGATCTAGCTTTGTGCACAGGGGTGCAGACATTCCGGGACAGAAAAGAGTCTTCCCCAAACTGAACACATGGTTGGAATTGCATGCTACAGCATTAGCCGTATCCTGCACTGGAAACACCTTAGCGCAATCATTTAAAGGTGTTTCCACTTACTTTCAGTCATCAAGTTGATGGTCACGTATCAAAAAAAATAGTTTTTGTCCATAAATTGTACTGCACATTCCTTTTCCAGTCTCCTTGGGAAAATCACAGCAATTGAGGTAGGTTTTTAGCAACCTCTAGGATTAATGGCCCTGGGAAATGGGCAGCGGTCAGATGTCTGCCTTCCTACATAGACACCGATGCCGGATCCATTTTTATTTCATGCCTATGGGCAGCTTAAAGGGGTTGTAAAGGTAAAAGTTTTTTTACCTTAATACATCCTATGCATTAAAGGTAAAACATCTCACAGCACCGCCCCCCCCCGAGAACCCGTTTTACTTACCTTACCGTTCGAAACTCCCGGGCACGTCCACGTCATTCTCTTCGGTTCCCAGCCTGGCCGTTGATTGGCTAGGCTGGGCGGATTGATAGCAGTGCAGCCATTGGCTGACGCTGCTGTCAATCATAGCGGATAACGCGGCGCGCCGGGGGCGGGGCCGAATGATACAGTCAGCGGCTATGGCCGTCGCTGTATCACGGGTGCGAGCTCGCAAAAGCTTTCCACCGTGCGAGCGCCCTCGCATGAAGATGGAAAGCTTTTGCGAGGAGGAGCCCAGACAGCCGCCGAGGGACCCCAGAAGACAGCTTTCCGGGCCACTCTGTGCACAGTGGAGGTAAGTATAACATGTTTGTTATTTAAAAAGAAAAAAAAAAGTCCTGACTTTAGTTTCCCTTTAACTGTTCCCATAGATTAAAGGAATGTATCTGCATCTTTATTCCTTTATCTTAGTCTGCATTTTAACACATAGCTTTCTTCATCCCTTTCCTAATATCAATAATGTACCAGTATAATCATCGCACTAATTAGCAGGAATTGCTTTTATATAATCCCATACCAACACATTCCACACAGGGTAATGCAGATTACCTGAAATCCCCGCTCCCCTGAAATCCCCGCTAAGCTGTCGGTGGACATGGCAGTCCCCGCACACTGTGCAGAGACTGCCCTGTCTTTCCTCCGCTATTCCCTATGGGGAATTGGATGAATACGGACCGTGTGTCCGTATTCATCCGATCCGATCCGACGGACGAAAGAAAAATAGGGTTTTCTTCCATCCGAAAAACCGGACCTTTACGGACGCGGATCTTTGCGGACTTGTAAAAATGGATGGATGGATGCGGACGTCTGAAAGGGGCCTTAGTTAGCTTTGGTCTTTACTTCCACTTTAACTTTTCTGCTAAATGGGGCAACCAAAATAGTTCTTAGCTTTTACAATGTTTAATAGTTATTCATGAATCATACTTGTTATTACATTCATTTACTCCTGTAACCCCTCCTGTAACCCAAAAGAAATCTGTGCAGCAGTGGTCTACATTACTTACACAAAAATAACCATCTAATCAATTATGTCTGTGGAAAGATCTATATTAACTTGACAAAAATCTCTTAATTGAAGCCTTCCCTCTGATTGTTCTGATCTGCCGTGCTTTAAATGTTGAAGATTATATTGCAAATATCTCTGATCATAAAAGCAAAGCAAGTGGATTATTCCTTTAGACAAGAGTTCATATTATAAGATACCCCCAGAGAACATCGTTTCAACTATCAAACTTGAACTTGACAATTTATGTAATGCAGATTTTCTGCATCACTAGCAATTCAGTAATGGATTTAAGAGAAACCCCTAAATAAAAGGAGAAAAAAGTGTTTTTGTGGTAGTAACCCAGACTTTAGTGCTGAAAAACATACAGAAAAAAAAAGATGATGGTTAATACCTTTTAAACATACAGCAAGTTTCCTGCATTTTTTTTAAACCTTTTCTATTCTTGCGATTGAACAGCGCAATCCCTGGCAGCTTACTTTACTTTGTTTCCTTTTGTGTTTTGGGAAAATTATCCACCACTTATGTTGTCTATTTAGGACAGTGGTCTTCAAAACTGCCACCCGGGGGCCCTTGGGGCACTATTTCATACATGGACACCAATGAAGGGCACAATGCCTCCCAATGACGTCAACGATGGAGCACAATTCCTATGCATGACAATAATGGGGCACAGTTCCTCCCAACACCAACGATGGGGGCACAATGACCCCAATAATGGGCCACAGTTCCTCCCACTGACTGGACATTGTTTACTGATGCTGGGATATTTTGTACTCCCAATGGCCACAGACCAGCCTCCCTATAGTTTGAAGAACAGTTAGCTGGCTCTCTGTTTATAAAGTTTAGAGACCCCCGATTTAGGAGGACCAGAAGGTCGTCAGCCTTTATTGTTACTGTGAATGTTCTGAAGCTTTTTTTGGCTTCTCCCAGAAACGCTGATTCACCAGATAATTTGACTGTATTGCACAAACAGAGTTGGGTATCAAAGTATTAATCCAGAACAATCTAGTTCTAACTTTCAGATTATTATTCGCCCTTTAAATTAAATATAACCTAACAAGGTAACGGGGAGCTGGATTTTTTACATTGCCTCATTAAACATGAAAGAATCGAACGCCACTGCAATAATTGTGGTTTTGTTGTATTTTTTAAGTATATATGCATGATTGCTTCTTTACAATCATTAAAGACTTGCATATATTCCATTCTCTTTATAGATACCCATAAAATAAGAATAGTTCCTGAAGGGATCCTATTCAGGTAGCATTGCCTAGTGGATATTTTTAATCTTGTGACAACCTGGAGCTGTAATCAGTTCAATTCCTTAGACCCTGTAGTGCGAGCAGAACTTTTTACAGCATGTATACAGTGCCAACATCATATGCATACTGTACATTCACATTAGTTGTTGCTCTCAAGGAGCACTACAGACACAGATTTAGCCACAGTGATATATGCCATTTTAAGTCAAAAGACTGACTAAAACAAAATTGAAATTTGACATCAAAATCAACATTGTTGGTCAGATTTCTACCCACTGAGAACATGGAAAGCATGTGCTAATCAGCATTGATCAATGCAAGGCTGTAGAGTCCTATTATGCATAGAGTTGAGTTAAGTGTCATTTTGTGACAGATCAATAAAGTAAAAAAAATAAAAAAAATAGCTAGAAATTGGCGTTCCGCCTCCTTGCCATTTAAACAGCTTAAAAGGAAATTGTCATGGTTAATGTTGAATGAGAGACTGACAGCACTGGTCCAGGACAAACTGGAGATGTTTCATAAGGTTTGGGACCCATGGCTTGCTTATCTAACCAACGATCTAAGATGACTGGCAACGTGAGCTACGGTTCTATCAGAATGATCTCAGGGTGCTGGTCGGTTGCTCTCTTACCTGTCCCCTCCCTTTTCTTCTTTTCTTTTTCTTCTCTTCTCTTTCATTTTTGTTTTTCCTTTTCACCTCTATCTTTCTTACAGAAGCTCTTAAATATGGGTCCTCCCGTCTAAATAGTAACATTGGCAGCTAGATGGGTTTGGGATTTCATGATCCGGGACCCTTGGCCGGTAGGTCTTGGGTCTCCCAGGGTTGTGGCATTGATTGTTTAGGCTGTATATGCTGGACTGCACCTTGTGTTACACCCTGAAATTTTTCTTACGTTACTTATTACAATGTTTCTGCCAATTACTGCATTGCGCTATGTATTGAGATGTAGACCTTTTTGGCGTTTGCTAACACTTTATAAATATGTGGTGATGCTTTTGTTTTGTTGTAATATACCATTTTCAATAAAATATATTGCATAATAAAATAAAATATTAACAGCACACATGCATTATATGGGGCATGGTAGTTGGTGTGACAGGTCCTTCAAAAATCATGTTATTTTTAATGTAGATTGTAATCCTATATGTACATGGGGACAGCCATATAAGTAGGCTCTTATCACAATGCCAGTCTATGGATATCCTGGAATCCTAAAACAATGCACACCATTATGAGACTTCAATCTCATCTCACGAGCTGTTCAACTAACTCACCATTCTAAACTTCCTCACCAGCTACACCTGCTTTTCTGCATAGATGTCAATGTCCATTCATCTCTATGAATTAAGCAATGATTCACAAACTGTGACGGTTAGAATACATGGAAATTTGCAGTACAAGGGAAATGAATGGGAATATTTCTTTCCAGAGTCAGAATATCCCTACCTGTCCTCACTCTCACTGTGTTGGAATGACAAGTCCATTTGTCCACAGGTACAAATTAAAGTGGTTGTAAACCCTTACAATCCAATTTTTGCTACAGGCAAGCCTATAATAAGGGTTACTTGTAGCTCCCCCGGATATCTCCTAAACTTGTAAGGTTTAGGAGCTATCCCCTGTATCTGCTGCATGTGCCAACGTCATCGGCACATGCACACTAAAGCACGTGCCATTGCTTCAGTGAGTGTGGCGGTGGCTCCTGCGCGCATGCCATTCACAGCGCCGGAGCCCACGATAACTCCGGGAGCAATGTCGCCGGCCGCTGCTGTGTATGGGCACTGCAGCGGGGGCTTCGATCTCAGATGAGTATTACATAATGAGCTTGTATGCTATGCATACCAACTCATCATGCCTTTGTCTTACAGGTCTTTTGTTTTCTATGTGGGTTTACAACCACTTTAAAGCCTGTTATTTGTTCAGCAAAGGCTGCCATCTGCAAGATGCAGTTCACTACTCGCCTAAAAAAAAAGCTTATCATCTCAACTTGACGTTGACATCTGTAGCCCTGAGTAAGGGCTTATGATAAATAGTGCTTGCCTTTGCTCCCCACGGCACCTTCCATATTTATCATTTCAAAAGCCAATCATCAGTGTGAAACCACTTCACAAATGCCAGGGTGGCCAGATCCTGGAACACACTGTGGGTACTGAGATGTTCTTGAGAAACATAAAGCACTATTTGACTCTCTCCGGGATCTACTAAAATACAATATAGTAGTTTGGGGTTGATTGACCCTTTATAATACAAGTTTTCAGCTTGATGTATCTGTAAAAAGCAAGAGTCAGAACCTCCAGACCTTGGCTTCAATTTTTAAAATTGTTTATGACAGTTTGACAAAGGAACAAGTAGAAACAACAGGAATAAAAGGATAAAATATTAACAATATTGAGCAATTATACCCTTCTGTGCTGACTACTGGATGTAATCCAAAAAGCCAAAACACTAATCCTCAACCTCACTCAGCACAGAGAGCCAAAAGGAGATGTGAAAAGCAGCAGCTGGCTGAAGCTAACAATATATCAGTAATAAAACAGGAGATAGCAGTTGTGCTCTAGCTGCAAAGTAGGCCATACTGCATATAAAACGTACTATCTTACTATGCTGCATAGAGCCTTAAAATACCCTTAAAGAGGTATTACAGTGCCTCGAAAAAGTATTTATACCCCTTGTTCACTAAGGTTCACTAACAAACCTCTGAGGGCTTCACAGAAGAACTGTACTTATACTAATATTAAATTACATACAGGTGGACTCTATTTACTAAATTAGATGACTTCTGAAGGCAATTGGTTCCACTAGATTTTAGTTATATATATATATATATATATATTAGAGTAAAGGGAGCTGAATACAAATACAAGCCACACTAGTCATTTTTTTTTATTTATAATTTTCCTTCCACTTTACAATTATGTGCCACTTTGTGTTGGGGGGTATAAATACTTTATCAGGGCACTGTAAATCCAAAAACTAAAATGTATTATATATAGTGTCCCACCTCCTGTGATAGACGGCACACTGTGGGACATTGTTACTCCTGCCTGGGCAAATCAAATCTAGCTACACGACACACGGAGATGGCCGCTGATACAGGCACAGGCAGGCTGCATATGACGGGCACTGGTGGGGCTGCTGGGCACTGGCAAGCTGCATATTATAGCCACTGGCAAGCTGCATATTATGGGCACTGCCGGGCAATGGCAAGCTAGATATTATGGGCCCTGGCGGGGCTGCGTGCGACGGAAACTGGCGAGGCTGCGTGCGACGGAAACTGGCGAGGCTGCGTGCGACGGAAACTGGCGAGGCTGTATTGATCTCCTGTACTATGCCTGCAGTCTCTGACCATATCCTGTACCATGTCTGCTAGAGGTGCACCGAATGGAAATTTTGCTAATACTACTGGCAAAGTGTTTAGGTTAAGCAAGAGATTGCAGACATGATACAAGAGATGGTCAAAAACTGGAGACTGCATTTTTCTTGCACTAAAGGTGCCAATAAAGTCCAACAATAAATTCATATTAATTTAAATTGATAATAAAAAAGGTTGAATTGTATATATATATATATATATATATATATATATATATATATAAAAAATTCAAACTGTAATTTTCGTTATCGGATTCTGTTTTCGGCCTAGTGCATCCTTTATTTTCGGTATCAAAATTTCCATTCGGTGCACTTCTAACTCCAAACCTCCAGATAGTGCAGCTGATGTAGTCAGGTGGCACGCTAGGTGCGACGTCACCAACAAGCTATGTCAGACTGACTTAGGATGAAATGCGGATGCGGAGTAGTGCAAATGGTAAGCTGTCAGTAGGCTGTAGTCATGACAACGCATTTCAGAGGTGGCCCTTTATCAAATCTTGTGACTTGAACAGCCAAGAACGCTTAGAGCCCTTTCACACAGGGGCCTCCCATGCGTTAGCGTTGAAGTGCCACTCATCGGTGCTTTAGCGCTTTTTAAGCAGCGCTTTTTGACCATTAGCAGAGAACTTTAAACCCTCCCCCCCGCTAGCGGCCAAAGGGGTTAAAAGCACTAGTGTTGCAGCGCTTCCAAATCGCTTTTCAGGCTCTTTGGGAGCACTGTATACAGCGCTCCCAAAACCACCCCAAAGATGCTGCTTGCAGGACTTTTTCTAACGTCCCACAAGCGCACTTTCCCAGTGTGAAAGCACTATGGCTTTCAAATTCGAGAAGCATGGGAGGCAATTTTCAGGCACTTTACAGGTGCCATTTCTAGCACTAAAACGCCTGAAAACTGCCTCAGTGTGAAAGGGGTCCCAAATAGGAGCTAAGGGGACATAGAAATTAGATCTTAAAAAGGTACAAAACGTCCTTTTTACTCCCGCAGCACCAAGCACCATAACAAGTAATCAAACTTAAAATTTAAGACACAAAACTCAAAAAATTAAAATGAACAAGCAAAATATAAAGTATATAAGATAATAATTATCCCATCAAAAACACAAAAAGCTTTTTGGACCAATTATGCGGATAACATCACACTGAAGAATATTGTCAACAGCCAAGGGGGGAAAAAAAGGGGGGGGGGGCGTAATAACAAATACCAGTACTTTTAGGAGTACATGGCAATCAATTGCAAGTCCAAGCATGCATCAGTAGCAGATAGTTTGCTCTGACCAATCACATTACAGTTTAGTGTAATACCTCTTCGCCATGTCTATACTGTACACAGAAAAAAATAAAAAAACACCCCCAACAGACCACTTCTACTGCAATAGGCAGTATCCTTAATTCTGTTTCTTGTTTGTCCATTATAGTCCTTTAATGAATAAAATAACCTAGACATCAACACAATAGGATATGTTCTGTTACCATAGCAACAACAGAGGCCTATTAAAAGAAAAAAAAATAGAATAAGATAGAATCAAGCCAAGCATGGAGATGAAAAAATGTCGTCGGTGATAACGACGACGCTGTATAGGTAAAACTCAGAAAAACAACATTTCTGCTGTATGTAAATCACTAATCCGAGGATGTTAAACTGCAGTCAGAAAGGTTAGCATTACAATTTGTCTGATGTCTTACAAATGCAAACTGCAAAGAAAAATCCTATCAAATGTTACCTGCTCTACTGTTGATCAGTACAAGCATGCCCTGTCTGCTATAGTGTAATATTGGCAGGGCTGGCAGAATATTTCAGTGCTCATGGGTCGCAGCGGACAATGCAGACAGACACGTCTTAGAAAAACTAGAAAGTAGTCTTGGTGGCGTTTGCAGGTGACTCCCTTTTGTTTTTCCCCTGAGCAAAAGCTTGTTTATAGGAGGGGCGATTTAAAAAATTAAAGAGACTTTGTATAGAAAAGAAAAGATGTACAATATTCTTGTTATAATTTACCCACCCAAAATAGGATAGTGGCCATAAAGAATCCCATCTTCCCCTTCATTGCCAATGTCTTTGAGGCTTTAACTGAAAATTGTGCGGCTTTGCAATGCTGTACCCCAACAACATTTTTCCCACAAATAGAGCTTTCTTTTGGTGGTATTTGATCATCTCTGCAGTTTTTATTTTTTTCGCTATAAACAAAAAAAAAAGCGTCAATTAAAAAACAAAACAAAAAAAACCACTACATTTTGTAATTTTTGCTATAATAAATAACCCCATTTTTTTTTTTTTAAAAGACAATTTATTTCTCAGTTTAGGCGGATATGTATTCTTCTACATGTTTTTGGTAATAAACGTATATTGATTGGTTTGCATCTACAAAATATGGGATAGATTTATTACACTAGTAATGGCGGTGATCAGTGATTTTTATCGGGGCTGTGACAATATGGCGAACAGATCAGACACTTTTGACACATTTTTGGGATTACTGACAATTATACAGCGAGCAGTATATGTAAATGTCACTGGTAGGGGAGGTGTTAACACTAGGGGGGCGATCAATGGGTTAACTGTATCAATGGGAACTGACTAGAGGAGATGACAGATCGTTGTTCATAGCTAGTAGGAACACACAATCTCTCTCTCAGCTCGCAGAAAACACCCACACAAGTCCCTGTTCTGGCTTTCTCGCCGGCTGTCATCCCAACCGCTGGCCACACGCATTGGCACCCCCACAGCGCCTGCTGTACTCACTTAAAAGGGACTGAGGTACAGCTACGACGGTTTGAGGGAACGTGTTGAGCTTCTGCAATATAACAACGGTGGCTGGACAGCAAGTGGTTTAAGTGGATGTAAAGCCTCACATTATACCCAGTGAAATGAAAAGCCTCAGATGATACACAGAGCTGAAACAAATATTCCTATGTTAGTTTTACATGTATATCTGATGTCTTCAGTTTTCTAGACTCTTTAAAAAAGTGTTAGATATTTTTCTTCCCGTTTCAACAGTGGGGGTGGGGAGTCTTTTAAATGATGTGGCATTGGTGGCCAATGGTATAAGCTTCTTTCAAAGGACCTCCCATGAAAAGTATTAGAGAAGCAAGTGCTCCAGGCTAACACTTCTCCCTTAGAAAGCCAAGCAAATTAGAAAGCCAATCATAAAACAAAAAGAACAAATGAACAAGGGACAGCTTGCACCCATCTCAATCGATAGCTTGGAGCAGGGGTCTCAAACTGGTGGCCCTCCAGCTGTTGCGAAACTTCAAGTCCCATGAGGCATTGCAAGGCTGACAGTTACAAGCATGACTCCCACAGGCAGAGGCATGATGGGACTTCTAGTTTCACAACAGCTGAAGGGCCGCCAGTTTTAGATCCCTGGTCTTGGAGGAAGACAAAATACATTTGCAACTGGGATAGAAAACATTTAATTCTAAAGCAGAGTTAAATGGAAAAAATGGCCTCCTCTTTTCGCACGTTTTGTACAACTAGTCCATTTAAATCTTAAAATCTTGCTACAAATAAGCACAATTTGAGAAATTACAAGAGAAAGCAGCTGATGCAAATCTCATCTGTGACCGGAAGAGATTGCTGCTTCTGTCATAGCAATCACTTAGAAGCACAGTGATTCCTGCCTGCAGTGATAGTTAGTTCTGGCATTCTTGATGGTGCTTCAACCCAAATGTATTCAGTAAGATCCTTAACATGTGGAGATTGTAGAGGGATGTTACATGGATTTAACCTGAATACGACACTGAGCCAGTTTACACTAAATTCCTAGCAGAGACCAGATTTTGTTAGTACAGTAAGGCAAAATATTTTTTGCCACCCTCCCAACAATATGATGATTGCTAGTGGATACTAGATTTAATGGGGATTTGATTTCATTTGAACCAATACAAAATAACTATAAAACTATCAAAACTAGGTCCAAAATAAAAATAAAAAAATTCTAGGTGAAAAGCCAAGGACTATTCACTAGTACTTTCTGTAGGCTACCTACTGCCAACCTTTCCATCATGACCAGCTTACCCTGACTCATCCCATGCTACGTCTTGGTATGGAGACAGACATCTTTGTAGAGAAGGAGGAATTTGCTTCTATATGTCCGACCTCCCCCTGATGACTAGTGATTTAATGCGGGGGTAGCTCATGAATGGTGAACTGAGGATGACTGGTGGGATGAATGATCAATAGGGTAACAGTTTGCTCTCAACATGGCCTTCAGAAAAAACACGAGCAGTGTAGTGATCACCACCAACTATCACTACAGTGATCAGGGAGAAGCTCCAAATTTCTATAAAATAGCTGTGAAAGGCAGGAATGTGCAGGCAGTGTCTTAGTCTTCACACTACAAAGACAGGAGCGGCCAGGCTGTGTCACATGAGGAACAGGTAACTTTACTAGATATTTCCTATAGCAGACAAAACTTATTGAAATATGGACCCCTTAAAAGTAGTAGTCCAGCCTGAGCGTTTTAGGCTGGGCTTCTCCTATGGGTCACATGAGTGCAATTTATTTTGCACACCTATTACCCGTTTTCACCGGAGCAGTCTGAAATCCGCTCTCTGCCGACATCACTGCCATCAGTCGAGGCAGAGCGTCATCCCGTCTTCCAAAATCTGGATCCGCCATCTGCCTTGACTGATGGGCGTCTCAACTCCCCACTGAGACGGCTGCTCCCCGCCCCTCCACAGCTCATCGTTCCAATGAGCTTGGAGAATCAGAGCAGGAGAGATGCCGACCGATTGGGGAGGAGTAAGAACCGAGCCATTGGCGGTGTTCGGATTTCTTGGTTCACAGTGCAGAGACGCCGGGGGACAGCTGCAGCATTGGTCTGTTGCTGCATCCACCTAGGTAAATATGAATATAAAAACAAAACCATACTTCTTTAAGGAAAATATCATAGCTTGCGACAAAGCCAATTTTTTTTTTCACTTTAGAGGTTCTGCCCCTAATAGTTCTCAAAGACATTAGCAAGGAAGTGGGAGGAGAGATTCTAAATGTCAACAATCCACATTTTTTGGAGGGTAAATTACAACAAGAAAACCCAAGGTCCAGATGAACAAACATTATGATGAAATTCTAGAGGGAACAGTAAAAAATTCCACTAAAGTTTTACTTTTGCTTACACCCCATTATATAAAGGGATAGGTAAGGATGTCACCATTTGGGTGAAATAGGGCAAACCTCAATGCTCAGGTTTTTGCAGCCCTCTAGTGTATGCCCCTTGGGAAATATACAGAAAGTTGTGGATTTTTTTTCAGATGGCCAAACTATATATTACAGCTACATCAGGGTCGGGGGGGGGGGGGGGGTATTGACATCGGGTAACAGTCAACAATGGACCAAACCTTGTCCCATTATACTTAGAGCAAAGCAATCATATTTCCAGGGCTGGATTTTCCATTAGGCACAGAAGGCATTGGCCTATAGGTTGACAGGTTCAGGTATTGAGCACGTACGCATTCCCATTAACCACCAAAATACAGTCGAGTCTAATATGCTTTTATATACGCTGTTATAATATTCTTAGACCCCTTTCATATGGGTGTTCGATCGATATCCATCTGTTAGTTTTTCCGATAGATCCAGCCTGAATCACAATGAATGTCTATGGATGGGCAGATGTAAACAGATGATCATCCGTTTACATCTGCAATCGTTCATGTCCATTTTTTAAAACCCGGGATGTGTCCTTTTCTGTTTAGACAGATCTGAATTGATGTGAACAGATGCCTTCCATTTACATCTGTTCCAATTATGTCCCTCTTAAGGCAAACAAAAATGTTTTGTTTATACCTTTGTCACCTCTGATTGGTCTCTGCAACAATGAATGCAAAAACAGATGTAAAATGATCTAAACTGAACCAAAGTACAAACCGATGTAAACCAAGGCTGTCAATGGTTTAGGCTGGGAGATTCTAAAACAACATTTTCACTGCAGGAAGACATAGGATGCAAGGTTCACCTCTGTATTTCACATATTTTAGTGTCTTCTTCTGTAGTCAGCTTCCCTTTTTTTTTATATGAAAACCAGTCCTAAATGTGGTTTACATGGGCAAATATTTTAATTGTAAAGTGGTTATAACAAAATGTTCAGACTTGATTGTAAGAAAAACAAAACAATTAATCAAATAACTAAAAGCTTTTGATTGCCAAAAGACAGAACCAAAACTAGAACGGGTTTCTATTATCTAGGAGAAGGTAGCTCTTTCCATTAAGATGTTTTCCATGAGAATAAACACACAATGGGATTCTTCAAACATTCCACAGCACAGCCAAGCTTTCAAACCACAATGTGAGGCTAGCATGAACAAAAAGACATTAAAAGCCATACTTATTCACTTTGTTATTTCACTTTTTTTAATCTTTCTTGTGCACTGGATACAATCCACCAAAAATTGTTTACAGGTGAAACAGAATTGTTGCTTCACATTGTAATGTACATGGCAATGCAGAAAGATCTCAGAAAGGTCAGCCCCGTCTAAAAAAACTGATATGTCAGCTTGGCGAGGTTGCTGGCAAATCAAGTAAAAACTCAAGCCTTGAAATTCACACAGGGAGCATAGCCTACTTTAACGTATCTAAAGGTTCTACACCAGTTAACTCCACTCTCTTTTAATGGTAATATGAATTGGGAGATTCATGTGTTTACTTGTTTGTAGAGGTGAGAAAAGTCAGAACAAGGCCATTTCTCAGTTTCAATTGGACTAGTGAGAAAGCCATGAAGTGATGCCGATATCACATAAAATCTACCTTTTAGGCCACTACAAGTAAACGTCAAAGCAGAATTCTATCCAAATGTTGGATTTCGGCTATATAAAGGCATTCAAGGTCCTGCACAAAGGTAAACGTGATCTCAAAAATAGCTTAAATCAGTTTTAGGTCCCCATCAACCAAAAAAACAAATGGCAATATTCAGGTGCAATGTCCTCTGAAACCACTATTTTTCCTCTTTCCTTTTCTCTTCCCCTTTTTTTTTCTCCTGTATCTTCACCCCCCCCCCCCTTTATCTTGGAAGGCATTCTTCATCCTATACCTCAGTTGACTGTCGTTACTCTGGTATAATAACCAAGAACATATCATAGATCAGAGGCCTTCCTCGTGGTTCCTGAGGTTCGGCCTCCTTTGTTTTTCTTTTTTGTTATAGCTGATAACTATGTTCTATTTTTCAGGAACATTTGAGCATTGCATTTATACAAATATATTGGTATAATTATTACATTTTTCACTTAATGAAACTTTCTTTTCTCTCACTGTAATTTGTTATGTTGTACACTCCGAATATTTGCCTCAATTAGTTAGCTCTGTATGTTTTTACAATCCGTTATTAAAAACCTTTGTAAAAGAAAAAAAAAAATCTACCCCACGAACCAGGGATCCTCAAACTACGGCCCTCCAGCTACACATCCCATGAAGCATTGTAAAACTGACATTCCCAACATGACTAGGCATCATGGAAATTGTAGTTCCTCAACAACTTAAGGGCAATAGTTTAAATACCCCTGCCATGGGCTGACCCCAAGACTGCTTCTCAAGGATAAAATGGTTCTACAAATGTTCGGAACGGTTCTGCATACTCAAACATCTGATGAGCAACTCATTCTACTAGTCACTGATAACAAACATCAATTTTCAATGAACCAAGTTCTTAATTAGACTCCTAAATCGCCTAGACTGTTTTAATTAAGCTGATGCAGACGTGAATTCAACAAACGGAAGCAATACGTTTTAATAATGGTGCTGGCGGATATCTTTATGGTTTGGAGCGTTTTAAGAAGTTGAATAGACATTTCTATCGCAAATGCTATACTCCAAAAAAAAAAAAAAATGAGGGTACCCCAGTGAAAGCACATATTTAGGGCATTATAATACATGAAAATGTTGACTGGGGATCAATAGTGTTCAGAACTTCTGTCAGTTTTTTTTTTTTTTTGCTGCCTGAGTTTCCTTTTTCCCCACTTTTTGTGCTCCTTGGACATCTCTCTAATGGGGGCTTAACACATGCTAAGATAAATAAAAGGGGTTCGATCCATTTCAATCACTTACTATCCTAAACTAAAAGAAAAACCAATGGGCTCCAGTGTAGCATTAAAAGGCATTTAAAAAAAATAAAAAATAAATGACCTGCTCTGTGCAGTGGTTTTCCCCAGAGGAGCCCTGGTTGTTCTCTTCTCGAGTCCACAGGCCTTCCGTCCTGGCGAGTGCTCCCAGAGCAAGCAGATTGCATTGGGTGCACCCAAGCAGACTCGCTCATAAGCTGCTGCTCTGCTTGTCCAAATCACACAGCCGTGGCTCAGCCCTGCCCCCTCTCTCTCCGAATTGGCTCACTGGCAGTAATCAACAGCAGCTGGAGACCATAGTTCCTGCTGCTGTCTCAGCCAATGAGGAGGGAGAGCCGAGGCTCTAGTGCACATTGCTGGATCACGATGGGTCTCGGGTAAGTATTGGGGGGGGGGGGGGGCTGGCTGCTGCACACAGTTTTTTTTTTACCTTCATGCATTTCTTGAGCATTTAGAACCACTTTAAAGTGTATGAAACAATAAATGTCACTTATTTACTCCCCTTTGGTCTGTTAATACCACTGAGTTAGAAACTAGCTGTTCATAAATCTTGTAAGCTGGAAACTGCCTTTGCTCTCTGTTTCTAGACTGCTACTGTATTATTGTAACAACGCTACTCAGTATGGTTGTCACTCTGACAGCTGGTGTTTTAACCACTTCATTACTGGGCACTTAAAGGGGTGTTCCACCCAAAAAAACGACCTTAGCTTTTCCCACTCCTCACCCCCATACATGCCACATTTGGCATGTAATTTTTTTTGGGGGGGAGTGGGGGCTTCAGTAGGAGTGGGACTTCCTGTCCCACTTCCTGCTTCCGCCGAGGGGCTGGTTAGGCGATTAAGCTTAATCGCCTACACCAGCCCCCTCCCTGTAGGCGATCACATGGGACACTGACAGGTCCCATGCGATCGCCTCTCCAATCAGCGGCGAGCCGCGCCGCGCACGCATGCGCAGTACGGCTCGCGCATGCGCAGTGGGTGCCCGGCCGTGAAGCCGAAGGCTGTCACGGCTGGGTGCCCACAGTCAGGATGGAGACGCCGGCCGGGCAGGGGGGAGAGGAGCGGAGCCCCGGTCGGCGCGTCGCTGGAACGCAGGAGCAGGTAAGTGAGTGTTTATTAAAAGCCAGCAGCTACACTTTTTGTAGCTGCTGACTTTTAATAAACACAACTTAGGGCTGGAACACCCCTTTAAACCCCCTTCGTGCCCAGATCAATTTTCAGCTTTCAGTGCCGACGCATTTTGAATGACAATTGCACGGTCATACAACACTGTACCCAAATTATATTTTTATCATTTTGTCCCCAAAAATGGAGCTTTCTTTTGGTGGTATTTGATCATCTCTGCGATTTTTATTTTTTGCGCTATAAACAGAAAAAAACACAATATTTTTTACTTTTTGTTATTATAATATCCCAATTTAAAAAAATATATATATATTTTTCCCCCAGTTTAAGCTGATACGTATTCTTCTACATATTTTTGTTATAACAAAATCGCAATAAGCGTTTATTGATTGGTTTGCACAAAAGTTATAGCGCCTACAAAATAGGGGATAGATTTATGATGAATTTTTTACTAGTAATGGCGGAGATCTGCGATTTTTTTGTCTGCGATATTGCGGCGGACATATCGGACACAATTTTGGGACCATTCACATTTATACAGCGATCAGTGCTATAAAAATGCACTAATTACTGTATAAATGTGACTGGCAGGGAAGGGGTTAACACTAGGGGGTGAGGAAGGGGTTAAATGTATTCGCTGGGTGTGTTCTAACTGTGTGGGGGGAGGGGGTGACTGGGGGAGGTGACCGACGCTGTGTCCCTATGTACAAGGGACACAGATCGGTCTCCTCTCTCCCTGACAGGACGTGGAGCTCTGTGTTTACACACAGAGCTCCACGTCCCTGCTGTCACCTGCTGGGACTGCCAATCGCGTATACCCATGGACATCGCGGCCGCCAGGCACACGCATCGGCTTCCCAGTCTTTACTAGTTGAACTTGAATGTTAAAAAAAAAATAAAAATGGTTATGCCGCCGCCGCCACCACATCAACAGCAGTGAGCTGCAATACTATGAATTTTTACATTTAAATCAGCTTTGTGCTAAGAAATTGTATGTATAGATTCATTTGACAGAGAAAAAAAAAGAAAAAAAGTAGCTGAAAGCCTGCCTGAAACTTGTAAATAACATTTCTGGCTGTTTCTAATATTAAACAGACCTTGTTTTCTGCATGTTAGAAAGAGAAAATCTCAGTGGGGTGGCATTGATTATTATCACAAATTCTAAATGCAAATTGTATCATGGAGTAAAAAGTGTTTGAGTGCCAGCCCTTGAACATTATGCATGCATGGAAAATATCTGGCAGACAGATTGGATAGATGGTTTAGATGTTGGACATGGCTACATCCAAGTCATGCTTCTTTTTAACTTCATTTTGTCCACTCTACATAGATGTAAGACCCCACCGAGTGCGATGATCTGTCAGACTAGACAGTACAGCTTCTGAAGATACAGCAAATATATTTTCCATATGCAAACACAGACAATAATTATTAAATATTGTTCGATATCTACAAGGGGTAGACAATCACACAATCGAGTTAAAGCTTAGAAGAAAGAAACAAAGCATTGGAAAACATACAGATGTAACAGATTAGAGTGACAGTGAAAAACTAAGCAAACACATTTGTGATTTCCCAGCAAATCTGGAGTGGATGATCTACCATTTTACAGAATAACCATGATTATTAAAACATTTTTAACCACTTAAATATGTGCTTTCCATTTACCTGATCCTCAACAAATTTGTATCTATTGATGAGAAAATACTTATTGGCTTGTGCAGACTGCCACAACTCTACAGCATAGATCAAATGGATAGGAGCAAACAGTGTATGGTTTTAATAAGCAAAACACTTAATTACACTCAATAATGTAGGTTTGGCAAAACTGCTCTTTTGACTCTAAAGTGTCACTAAACCCACATCGTAAAAAAAAAAAAAAAAACGATCAATACATGGTGTGATACAAGCTGTTCATACTCACTATGGGATTTTTTTTCTGTACACTTCAAGAAAAAAAAAAAAACAGTTAGATCCTGCCGTTTTGTCTCCCCCTTCTGTTCATGTCCCCAAATCAGCTGGGGATGTTGTGTAAAAAAAAAAAAAAAAAATCTACAGACATTGTGAAGTAATTCACTCTCAAAAAGTACAGCAGAAAATAAGTTTGCTTTCATGTCTGCCGCTTAGACAATTCTGTTATCTCTTCCTATGAGTGAATTCTCAGACTTACAGCCTTCTATTCTATGATGCAGGGGTCTCCAAACTTTATTAACAAAGGGTCTGATTACGGTCCTTCAGACTTTAGGGAGCCTGGACTGTGGACATTGAAAGTAGAACATACCCCAGCATCAATGGGATTAAACAATGCTTCTAAATTGGTTGTCGGTAGGGATAGGAAAATGACATGGCGCCGGTGGTCAGTAGGAGGATAAATAGTGCCTCATCATTGGTATTGGTAGAGTAATAGTGTCCAATTGTTTAAAAATGATTTTCTCCACAGTGCCTTCAGATCCAGAAATCAGTGAGAGCTTGTTTTAAAGCAGGGATTTCCAAACTGGGGTTTCCAACTTTCCACTTTATAAACAAAGGGCCAGTGTATTGTCCTTCCAACTTTAGGGGGGCCGGACTGTGGCCAGTGGGAATTGAAAATGTCCTGGAGTCAGTGGGAGTATACAATGCACCATTATTGGTATCAATAGGGGGAATAGTGCCCCATTGTTGATATTAATCGGAGCAATAGTGTCCCTTAATTGGTGTGACTGGGAGGAATAGTGTCACAACATTGGTTTCAGTGGAAGTAATAGTGCCCCATTAGTGGTAACAATGGTAATAATAGTGCCCCATCATTGGTGTCGGTGGGAGGAATAGTACCACATTGTTGGCGTCAGTGGGAGGAATAGTGCCCTGTTGTTGGTGTCAGTGGCAGATGTCAGCAACAGTGGGGGGAATAATGCCACAAGGGCCGAATAAAAGCAGGCAAGCAAAGGGCCACATCTGGCCACCGGGCTGGAGTTTGGAGAGCACGGTTTTAAAGCATTTAGTACTGCTTGTTAAGAAAATGTCAACAAAGAAAAAAAAAAAAAAAAACTCTTGGCCAAAAAACATTATTTGTATTAAAATTAGAAGCTACCCACTGGTAGGTTGCAATAGATTACTTTTTTTTTTTTTTTTAATAACCTAGCACTAAAAAAATAAAAAGGACATTCAGCTCATTTAGGCAAACTAACTTTAAAGCTAATTTAAAAGATCCATGGGGGACACAAAAGCAAATAAGCATCCAATTATTGGGGAACAATTTACAAGTTCACCTTAGGAACACCTTGTTATATGTTCCACCCCTATTTAGGGTGGAATGTGTCTCAGCTCCTTCCCCCTCTCCCAATGATAGCAGGTGGGGGTTCTTCTCCCAACAGCCACTTTCACTTGTTAGAAATGCTGTGTGGGTATTGGCTCACACAGCCACGTCATTCATTCATGCCCCTAAATGATAAATATGCAAGTACCGTCCACCACGGCAACAGACAGACTTGTAGTTTCACTGTGCTGTGGGGTGCTGATGAACACTGAAATCAGGAGGACATGTATGCAGGTGTCCACATTGTAGTGATCTACTGGATTGTGGGTGCAATGCTTTCCTGGCTCCTGCAGGAAAACATAATAAATGTACTTTTTTTTCTGCAAACTTATATGCATTTATTACTTTTTCTGTAAGGGTGAACTTAACCTTTTATAGACTCACTTGCAAACAGCATACTTTCAACATATATATTGTCCACAACCACATCCAGTTACTTCTGAGGCTGTTTGGCACTATATATAGATACAGTGGGGAAAATATTTATTTGATCCACTGCAGATATTGTACGTTTGCCCACTTACAAAGAAATGAAGGGTCTATAATTTTTTATCAGAGGTGTATTTTAAATGATAGAGACCGAATATCAACCAAAATTCCTGAAAAAACACACAATACAAATGTTATAAATTGAGTCGCAGTTCAGTGAGTAAAAAAGGTATTTGATCCCCAAGCAAAACATGACTTAGTACTTGGTGGAGAAACCAATGTTGGCAAGCACTGAGGGAAGACATTTCTTGTAGTTGGTTACCAGGTATGCACCTTAACCTTGGGGGTATTGTCATTGTCATGCTGGAAGACCAATCAACGACTCATCTTCAGTGTTCTGGCTGAGGGAAGAAGGTCCTCATTCAAGATGTTACAATAAATGGCCCCGTCCATTGGCTCCTCAGTGCACCAAAGTAGGCCTGTACCTTTAGCAGAGAAACCGCCCCAAAGCATCATGTTTCCACCTCCGTGCTTGACTGTAGTTTCGTCCGAGTTGAGTTAATATCTAAGGCCGCGTACACACGATCAAATTTATCTGCTGGAAACGGTCGGCCCGACCGTCCCAGCAGACACATTCGATCGTGTGTACGGGCGAGCAGACGGATTTGGCCAGCCGACAGATTTGAAAGCATGCTTTCAAATCTGTCGGCTGGGAACCCGTCCGCCCGACATGTCTGCTGGTTAGTACACTAACCAGCAGACATGTCTTCTCGCACACGCGTCGAATGGATTCGACGCATGCGCGGAAGTGATTTACTTCCTGGCGCGGTGACGTGGCGTAATCAACGTCACCGCGCCGTCTGCCGGGGGGGATTTTGGTTTGATCATGTGTACACGATCAAACCAATACGTCCCCAGCAGACAGATTTGTTCAAATCAGTCTGCCCGACCGATTTGAACAAATCTGTCTGCTCGTGTGTATGGGGCCTAAGAGCTCAATTTTCGCCTCATCTGACCACAGCACTTTTCCCCAATCCTTCTCTGAATCATTTAGATGTTCATTGGCAGAGAGCAACTTCTCCCAACCTTCCAGCATGATGGCGTACCTTGCCATAAAGCAAAATTTATAAAGTGGCTTGGGGAACAAAACATGACAATTTTTGTGTCCATGGCCAAGAAACTCCCCAGACATTAATCTAATTGAGGACTTGTGGTCAAGAGGCGGATGAAAAAAAAAAAAAAAAACACAAATCCTGACAAACTCCAAGCATTGATTATGCAAGAATGAGCTGCCATAGCTGTGG
The DNA here is from genome assembly GCA_029574335.1 of Rana kukunoris. NCBI lineage: Eukaryota > Metazoa > Chordata > Amphibia > Anura > Ranidae > Rana > Rana kukunoris. The sequence goes on from CM056053.1 coordinate 419,628,960, forward strand.
CTCAGAAATTGATTGACAGCATGCCGGGGTGAATTGCAGAGGTCTTGAAAATGAAGGGTCAACAATGCAAATATTGACTCTTCGCATAAATGTTATGAAATTGGCAATAACAAAAAATCCTTTGACACTTATGAAGTGCTTGTAATTAAACTATACAGTATACAATAGTAACATCTGTCAAAAAAAGATTTAAAAACAACGAAGCCGCAGACTGTAAAAATTTATATTTGGGTCATTCTCAAAAGTTTGGCCATGGTTGTATGGCATGGGTAGGTCTACCCTTTATTTTGTAAAGTGCTACGCAAACTTTTGGCATTATATAAATCCTGTACAATAATTATAAAATGTATTGAAGAAGCTGTGCATGAATAATTGATAGAATGTTAAACATACACATTTAATTAAAGGGCATCATATTTGAAGATACCCACACAATGCACATTCTTGCCTCTAGCTAAACTATTTCTGGAAAATCCTACATAAAATAAAAACTCTGACAATGCGCTTCATGGCACAAATATGCAAACAAGCATGATGCTCACGTCAAGACTCATTCGTGTGGCAATTCATCAGAACAGTGAACAGTCTATTGAAGGGTTTACCTGACTGCTAAGAAAAATAATTATTATCTGGCTTGTAACTGCTGTGACAGAATACATGCTTTGGCAAAATATAAATACACTCCATGCATAAGGAAAAAAAGCCCCCCTTTGTCAAGCAATATTCAAGCAATTTGCAATAAGGTAACAAACTGCAGGGAGAGCAAGTCTGGTCCGATGATCTAATTCCCAGCAGTATGAACATTCAACATATTGCTGAAACTTTCAGAATATTAAAGAGGGTATGAATATATCTAAATAACTCTTGATGCTACAGGAGAACTTTAAGCACAATTTGGTTTAACAGAATATTCTTTAGAACATCACTAGGTCTTGGGCTAGGTTCAAATATGCTGTGGCCACGGTTTCCGATGCATCCCTCTTCACAGATTTAGGTGCGAATCAGGTCAGAATTTGTGCCTGAATTCACACCTGAATCGGAACCAAACACGCACAGGACCCTTTTTAAATGCGCACCGCTGGCCGCCCGAAGCTGTGTGAAGCCACTCCATCGAGAGCCGATCACACTCTCCTGTCGTGCCAATTGGATGTGGGGAAACCCGCATTCAATTTCGCATGTGTGTTAACCCGGCCTTTCTTCAATAGGTTTAGGGCTCATGCACATTAGAATGCATGCTTTACAGAGGGCCAATACCACTGAAGCTATTTGAAAAAGAAATAAACAAGCAAAGTGTAAAAGAACTATTCACCAGTATTGATCATGGGCTGATTTTTTTCCCATTACTTATGTATCATGCTTCTGTCTGAAATGTATATTCCTTTAGGCCGCGTACACACGATCAGTCCATCCAATGAGAACAGTCCGAAAGACCGTTTTCATTGGTTAACTGATGAAGCTGACTGATGGTCTGATGTGCCTACACTCCATCAGTTAAAAAAACTATTGTGTTAGAATGCGGTGACATTTACGTGTTTTAACACGACGTGCTGAAAAAAACAAAGTCCAATGCTTCCAAGCATGCGTCAACTTGATTCTGAGCATGCGCGGCCTTTTAACCGATGCTTTTGCATACTAACGATCGGTTTTGACCCATCGGTCAGGCGTCTATCGGTCAAATTTTGACCGAAGGATAACTGACCGATGGGGCCCACACACGATCGGTTTGGACCGATGAAACGGTCCTTCAGTCCGTTTTCATTGGTTTTGACCGATCGTGTGTACGCGGCCTTAGAGGTAACCAACTTGGTAGAAGTGCTGGCTTTGCTTCTTCATGTCAAAGCTGCACCCCTGACGACCGGTGGGGTAAAAATCAAGAAGCAACAGGAAAGGGTATTCACTGAAGGATGAAGCAGAAGCCATGAAGGCCATGCACAGTAGGTCCCCAGGTACAGATTCCTCTCCAGCATGGAGAACATCGAGGATTACAGTAGTGACATAAATATCACTCCAAATATCGTAAACCTAGCAGTCAGCGTTAATAATGCCTTAGATGATTCGATATGACAGATATACAACTATGAGGAATAAGGCACAGGAAGTATTTAAGGCAATGTGTAAAATATTAAGGGTTCTGTTCAAGTCCAATTTAAAACACATTGACATGGAAACATGCATTTTTTAAAGACGTCATCAGCATACAAGAATGGAAAATGTAGGTCAATGCACCCAAAATATTCAACATGCAGGACCTTTTTTTCCCAACACAACAGAATATTTTAAAGTGAACAAATATAAAACAGGTACGCATTTAGCTTGTGCTAGGAAATGCAGCAAGCACCATAATCTGTTGTGAACAAGCTCTCACTTCAGAAGCTGATTTTCAGTATAAAAATCAAGAATTTTCTAAAACCATCGATCATTTGTCACTCTCAGTTAAACAGGGCTTCTTGCTCATATTCACCAAGTGATAGACACCTTTTTTTAATGCGTGAATTAAGCTGCTAGGTGGAGTATGCTGGAGTATGCTGGAGAAGCAGCAGACAGACTCCTAATCAGCGCTCTCAGCCAATGGCAGCGAGCACTGATCAGAGTGTTCTGGTGGGGGATCTGTCCCCCTTTCAGAATACAACAGCTCAGCAGGGGAGTTCGCTGGACTAACCTTGCATGATTAGTACAGCAGCTCACGACCGGAGCGGTTAGTTTTTCGTGTGCAACTCACGGAGTTGCACAAAAAAAACACTGTAGCGTGTACCTGGCTCCAAGTCGATGTTGAGCCAATATAAATGTCCAATTAGTTGCCTTTACGTACGGTACATCACCATTCTATGTACTGTTAAAAAGTGATTGTAAAGTCTCACTTTAAAAAATAAAAATAAAATAATAAACATGTTATACTTGCCTCCTCGGTGAAGTTGGTTTTGCACAGAGCACCCTGGATCCTCCTCTGCTCGGGTCCCTCTTCGCTGCTCCTGGCCCCTCTTTCCTGTCGAGTGCCCCCACAGCTTGCTATGGGGGCACCCAAGCCGAGTCACAGCTCTGTGTATCCATTCAGACATGGAGCCCTGACCCAGCCACACCCCCTCTTCCCCGATTGGCTGCCTTTGACAACCGCAGTAGCCAATGGCACCACTGCTGTGTTTTAGCCAAATCAGGAGGAGAGTCCTGGACGAATCGGACACTCATGGACATCGCTGGGGAGAGACAGGGCTCAGTTAATTAGGAGGTCCTGGGGAGGCTTCCACACACACAGAAATAAACCATCTGCCTTTACAACTTCTTTAAATCTTTCCGTATCACCATCATAAACCAGAAACCGTGGCTTTACAGCTTGTCATGATGATTCAGACACAACGATACATTTTTCATTAACACCAGGACTCAAACACAGCAGCATAAAAAATACCTTATGATGGCAATGTTGTCCTGAGCCATGATAGAGCACAGAGAACTGCATGCATCTTTTAAGTAAAAAATTTTTTTTTCCGAATCAAAAGTAAAGTAAAAACAGATGCCGCGCTCAAGTGGAAAACAGAGGGAAAGGAATGTTTCTTCTACTGCAGCATTAGAGAGGCACATTCCCATAAATAATGCAGAAATGTCACTATGTGGTTTTGTCTTTATGTGGTAAACATTATACCAATATTTAGATGAAATTAAAGGGAATCTTTTCTCATTTCTTGTAAGGACAGAGTTAGCAGATGATCTCTTCACAATACATTTCCCTATTCTGTCATTACATCTGCAGAAAAACACAGTCCCTCATTAAAGAAAAAAAAAGTCCCTGGTGGTTTTGAAACAATTTAAAGTTTTATTAACTCAAGTTAATTTATCACTTCAAAATTGTGTACAAAAGAGGTATATAAAAAAAAAAAAGAAGATTATTGCAGCATTAAGAATACATTTAAAAAAATTCTACAAACATTTTTGTTTCAACTTAAAACACAATTTAGCTAGTGGAGCAATAGAAAACATTTACTTACTTTGAGCTGGCACTCAAAGAAAGACCCTAAACTTTCTTTGCACCACAGGGTAGCCTTCCTCTATAAAGACATCCCCATTTCATACTCTCCCAAACATGTCAGGCCTGTACAAGGGGGTTGAGGTATCGTATGACCAGACAGATCAAGAACAAGTACACATATGCCTCTCTAGGACTAAAAGTTCTCATTAAGACCATGATCATCCACGAAAAGAAATCCACGGCCACTTGGGGCATCATTACAATGTAATGCATTACATAAACCTAACATAACAATATTCACAAAAAAAAAAAAAAGTGATCTTAACCTGGCAAAAATAAAGACTGAAATTTGGCTGGTTCAGCAGGAATAGGACAAATTTCGACTCATCAATGGCCATTGATGTAACGGCCAATGTATGCCTGCCCTTGAATGTTATGTGAAGGTATTTAGCTAGTGTATGGGCTGCTTTCAAGTTTGTAGGCCAACAAGTATTCAAAGGCTAGGATGAAAGATGAGGTCACTTAGGGGTATAACCAGTGGCGGCTGGTGCTCAAATTTTTTGGGGGGGCGTAAATAAAAAAAAAAAAAAAAGTTGCAGCCTCACTGTGCCTATCAAACGCAGTCACTGTGCCTTCAATTGTCACCACTGTGCCATGCCATTAAACGCAGCAGCTGTGCCATCAATTGTCACCACTGTGCCATGCCATCAAATGCAGTCACTGTGCCATCAATTGTCACCACTGTGCCATGCCATTAAACGCAGCAGCTGTGCCATCAATTGTCACCACTGTGCCATGCCATCAAACGCAGTCACTGTGCCATCAATTGTCACCACTGTGCCATGCCATTAAACGCAGCAGCTGTGCCATCAATTGTCACCACTGTGCCATGCCATCAAATGCAGCCACTGTGCCATGCCATCGTCACCACTGTGCCACGCCATTAAACGCAGTCACTGTGCCATCAATTGTCACCACTGTGCCATGCCATTAAACGCAGCCGCTGTGCCATCAATTGTCACCATTGTGCCATGCCATCAAATGCAGCCACTGTGCCAAGCCATCAAATGCAGTCACTGTGCCATCAATTGTCACCACTGTGCCATGCCATCAAATGCAGCCACAATGCCATCAAACGCAGTCACTGTGCCATCAATTGTCGTCACTGTGCCATCAATTGTCACCACTGTGCCATCCCATCAAACACAGTCACTGTGCCATCAATTGTCACCACTGTGCTAATGGTCACCACTGTGCCCATTGTTGCCAATGTGCATGTCACTGTGCCGTCCCCTTTAACTGTTGCCACTGTGCCCATTGTTGTCACTGCGCTGTGCCCTTTGTCGCCTCTGTGCCCATTGTTGTCACTGTGCTGTGCCCTTTGCCACTCTGTGCCCATTGTCGTCCCTTTCCCTGTAAAATGAACTTACCTGAAGCTTCCATGTCCTCCCTCGATGTCTTGTCCTGCTTGGTGACGCTTCAGCCAATCAGGTTCCTGATAACCTGAATCCGGGAACCTGATTGGCTGAAACGGCCGTCAGTCTTTTTCAAGGAACGCAGGCTGTCTGCGCTCCGAGAATAGACTTCCCGAGAGCCGGAGGGCGGTCCTGGAAAAGCCTATCAGAGCCGCTGGCAGTTCCCCTTAGCCAACCAGCTGCCGCTATTCGGGTAACCGGCGACCCATGTCCGGTTATCTGAATAGACTAGGCAGCTGGCAACCAACAATAACATACATTCGTGCATTTATGCACGAATGTGTGTTATTTGCGAGAGGGGGTGGCGCTGCAGCGCCCTCTATAGACGGCCGCCAGAACTGCGGTTAAAATGTCAAAATGACATTTTAGCCGAATAAAAGTTCTTAAAGGGCCCGTTTTTTTTGTGTGACTGCGGGAGGGGGGGGGCGGCGCCCATGCGTCCCTATGGACGGGCTGCCAGTGGGTATAACCATGAACAACCAAATCAGTCAACGTATAAATAAGGGGGGAGAGATGGGACTTTGAATGAGATGTGTTTTTAGCAGTATGCGATTAAATATATATATATGGAATATAATTTTTTTTTCCATAATAGCCAGGCTCAAGGTTGCCAACCAAAAAAGCACTAAACCAAATAAATCTGTCTAACTGTATGTAATTAAAAACAGAGGTTTAGTTGCATGTATTTGCAAATACCTGTTTTAAGCTGCAAGCCAACATCAAGGCACTCCATATATATATATATTTAATCGCATACTGCTAAAAACGCATCTCATTCAAAGTCCCAACTCCCCCCCCCTTTACAGGGATGGAGGCCTGTGGTAGTGTCTATCATATGCCTCATTCAAAGTCCCAACCCTATCCCCCCCCTTTTTAATACCAAATCAGTCAATAACACCGATCTGCCCTTCAAATAGTTACTCCGAGGACTCCTAAATCTCCTGGCAGGGGGGGGGGGGGGGAAAGACAGCTTTGCTAGAGAGCGCAAGGTCAGGTGCGGCAGGGGTACATTAATACCATAAGGTAAGGTGCAGCGCAAGAACAGGTAAATTAAAAATGCAATGATAAATGCAGTATTAAACTCACAAACGGCTGTTAAAAAAATGCATTTCCATCACAGATGCATTATCTACCTTGAATTGTGCGATTGTCACGTGTAATCCTTTTGGTGCTTGCTGGGACTTTTAGTCCTCATCCCCTCTCTCGTTGGACTATTTTGCGATTGCTCTTTTAATACTGCATTTATCATTGCATTTTTATTTTAATTTACCTGTTCTTGCGCTGCACCTTACCTTATGCATTTTACTTGGATTGTGTCATGATCTTTTTGTGCTAGCTGCATTCGTTTTTAGGTTATTTAGGAATTCTTTTTTGCACGGATTGCTTTATTTAAATGTACATTAATACCAGTCAGCATGCTAATTACTGGTATTTGTGTAACAAGGTAAGATAAAACAGATGTCCAAATATTAAAAATGGCTTTTAACATAAATAGTGCCTGCCAATCCTCTAGAACACAGGTGTCAAACACAAGGCCTGCGTGCCGAATCGGGCCCTCCAGGCCATTTCATGTGGCCCTCGCACCTCTCCTGCAGCTGCAAGGGAGCTCCAGCCCTCCTCTGGTCCTTCTCCAGTCCCCTACTTGATGCATCCAGCTTCTTCCCAGCAGCAGCATAAGGTAAGGGGTGCACTGTGATGTAAGGGAGAGTGGGGGACTTAACTTCTGATGGTGGGGTGGCTCTTGACATCTAATGTAAAGGGGAGAGGATGTGCTGGACATCTAATTTTACAGATACAACCGGCCCTTTTGAGGACAATCATAATTCTGAAGCGGCCCACAATGAAATTGAGTTTGACACCCCTGCTTGTTTGGATTATCAAGAATGTTCAATGACAAACCCCTTAACGTGGTCCTATTCCCTGGCACCCTAAAATGACCGAATCCTGCCCAGTCAAACCTCTTTAGTCCATGCACATTTTGTGGTTGCATTGTGGTACATTTTTTTTGAATTTCACAGACTGGCCCTCTTATTCTTTAAGGTATCTTTTTGTAAAAGATGGCACACAGATTTTTCCATTGCCTCATCTGTGAATTCTCTTCAATGGAATGAACATTGGCAGCCTGTAAAATGTCTTTATACTGAAGCAAATGGAGCCAATACATCAAAATTGGGACATAAAGAGGGTAGAAGATATGTACTTTTAAGAATTTCCTTTGTTGCATTCACTGCGTTTCAAGTTTCAAATTTCTCTTTTTGAACCAGAGTGACAAATCCCAGATAAAGGGCTGGTGGTGATTTTATTATTCTTTGGCAGCTTTATATAGTCTTTGTACCTGGGAACAAGGAGAGGACCTGAGCAGTCTTTGTTGCTTTTAATAAAATGCTCATGTGTTTTTCATAAAAGTACCTCTCTGCAATGCATATATCAATATACATTTTTATTTTATTTTATAATTATGTCTAATATAACACAGATTTTACCAACAGTAGCATTAGTCTTGCAATATTAGGAAGGACCCATGCACACCATATGCATTGGGCTGTGTTGGCCAGTGTTGTTCACCAGAGTCTCATAAAAATCTGCCCCATTGTATCAATTAAAAAAAAAAAAAAAATAGGATGGGTTTCATCTTTACACAGCATGGTGTGTTGTAAGGTGCTACAGTGCAGAGAAATGTCATTTACACTATATTGCCAAAAGTATTGTGGCTGAGCAGCTGCATCCAAGCCTTACATCACTGAGTGCAATGCAAAGCGTCAGATGCAGTGGTGTAAAGCATGCCACCAATGGACTCTAGAGCAGTGGAGACGTGTTCTCTGGAGTGATGAATCACGCTTCTCTGGCAATCCGATGGACTTGTCTGGATACCGGTACTTGCCTGACTGCATTGTGCCAAGTGTAAAGTTTGGTGGTGGGGGTTATGGTGTGGGGTTTGTTGTTCTTCAGGGGTTGGGCTTGGCACCTTCGTTCCATTGAGGGTAATTTTTAAGGCGTCAGCATACCAAGACGTTTGGAACAATTTCATGCTCCCAGCTTTGTGGGAACAGTTTGAGGATGGCTCCTTCCAGTTCCAACATGACTACGCACCAATAGACAGAGCAAGGTCCATAAAGACATTGTTGAGCGAATTTGGGGTGGAGGAACTTGACTGGCCAGCAAAGTTCTGACCTTAACCTGATGAACACTTTTAGAAGAATTAAAGTGGAGACTGCAAGGCAGGCCTTCTCGTCCAACATCAGTGCCTGACCTCACAAATGCACTTTTAGAAGAATGGTCAAACATTCCCATAGACACACTCCTAAACATTGTGGACAGCCTTCCCAAATGAGTTTAAGATGTTATAGTTGCAAAGGGTAGGCCAACTCAACATTGAACCCTACGGACTAAAACTGGGATGCCATTAAAGTTCATGGGCGTGTAAAGGCAGGCACCCAATACTTTTGGTACTATAGTGTAGTTTAATTTAAAAAAAAAACTAAAAAAAAAAAAAAAAAGTTACCAGCGTGTGTGCATTATACAGAGCATAAAATGCATCTGCTGGTGGGAATGGGCGCTTACAGGTACTGTGCTACAGAAGTTGACAATTTCCCAAGCCCAACATACTGCAAAATGCCAGCTTTCCCTTTATCAATGTGTGAACTGAGCATGGATCCCTCAGAATTGAGAACAGATGGGGGGTTGGGTTTGATTGGACTGCATCTAAGTAGATTTTTAAATATTTGATCTTGCCCAGTTGGAACAATTTTAGAGGGTTTCGCCTTACCAGAACCTTGTAGGTAATCCTGGAAAAATATTTGCATGCATAACCATGAACAACATATGTGGAATACAGTAAATCAGGGCTTGTAGAAGAAAGAACAGTTGTAGAAAACAAAAGAAAACCAAACCCAACACTAAAGCTGCTTAATAGCTCTAGGAGGAAACATGCTGAACAACTAACAGACGCAGAGATATTTAGTCACAGAAACAATGATTTATTCCACCGCATAAGAAGATTCCAGATTTTATTCAGACAGTGGTTAGTAAATTAACAAAAGAGCTATTAAAGGGGGGGAAAAAACACAATAAAGAAACAAAACACAAAGAGACCACATTACAATTTAATGCTATATATGGATAAAAGAGAGACCATTTAAAAGTATAAGTCACATTAGGACATATGTTTCTTTTCTTCACAACCCCCCAGATCCCCAGTTTACTGAAATACCAGGACTTGTCAAAAGCAGGCACTGTGTATCAAAATTGGTCAAACTGTGGCATGGTACACAGAGGGTCATATTTGACCAACATGGCTCCTTATATATAAATCCTAATGGCTTTAAAGAAAGCTTAAAGGGGTTGTAAAGGTTTGTTATTTAAACAAAAAAATAAATGTTATACTTACCTCCACTGTGCAGCTCGAGTGGCCCTGATCCTGGTCTTCTGGGGTCCCTCGGTGACTGTCTGGGCTTCGCCCCACAAGAGCTAACCCCCGTTCTGGGAAGCACTCTCCCAAGGGGGTTAGTTTGCGAGCACAATCCCATGATACAGTCAGCGCCTATAGCCGCCAAGTGTATCACTCGGCCCCGCCCCCGAGTGCGCTGAATCATTAATTAGATTGACAGCAGCGGGAGCCAATGGCTGCTCTATCAATCTCCAATGAAGAGCCGAGAACAGCTGAAAAGACAGGGGCGAGTAGCCAGCGCGTTCACAACGCAGAACTTTGGAGGGCTCAGGTAAGCAAACCGAGGGGCTGGGGGGGGGGGCTTGTAAGCATAAAATGCATTAAGGTGAAAAAACTTGAAGCTTTACAACCCTTTTAACTAGGGTTGTCCCGATACCGATACCAGTACCGAGTATTTGAGTACTTGTGCTTGTACTCCCGCAAATACCCCCGATGCCTAAATAGAATACTCGCCTACCCCCCCCCCGCCGCACCACCATCGCCGCATCCCCGCCGCATAGTTAATATGGGCGGGGAAGATAACAGCTTTCATTTGAATAGCTGTATCGTCCCCCGCCGCGCCGCACATAGACACTCCCCCTTGATCGTGATTGGACAGATCCCGAACAAGGGGGAGTGTCTATACGCGGCGCGGCAGGAAACAATATAGCTATTCAAATGAAAGCTGTTATCTTCCCCGTCCGTATCAACTAAGCGGCGGCAGCGGCGATGCGGCATCTAGGTATGTGGGAACTGGCTGCATATATGGGGCATATGGAGGTGACATAGCTGCATATATGTGGGTGACATAGCTGCATATATGGGGGTGACATAGCTGCATATATGGGGGTGACATGGCTGCATATATGGGGGTGACATGGCTGCATATATGGGGGTGACATGGCTGCATATATGGGGGTGACATGGCTGCATATATGGGGGATATGGAGGTGACATAGCTGCATATATGGGGGTGACATGGCTGCATATATGGGGGATATGGAGGTGACATAGCTGCATATATGGGGGTGACATGGCTGCATATATGGGGGATATGGAGGTGACATGGCTGCATATATGGGGGGTATGGAGGTGACATAGCTGCATATATGGGGGTGACATGGCTGCATATATGGGGGATATGGAGGTGACATAGCTGCATATATGGGGGTGACATGGCTGCATATATGGGGGATATGGGGGTGACATGGCTGCATATATGGGGGGTATGGAGGTGACATAGCTCCATATATGGGGGTGACATGGCTGCATATGTGTGGGGACATGGCTGCATATGTGTGGGGACATGGCTGCATATGTGTGGGGACATGGCTGCATATGTGTGGGGACATGGCTGCATATGTGTGGGGACATGGCTGCATTTGTGGACACGGCTGCATTTGTGGACACATTTAAAAAAAAAAAGTATCAGTATTCGGTATCGGCGACTACTTGAAAAAAAGTATCGGTACTTGTACTCGGTCCTAAAAAAGTGGTATCGGGACAACCCTACTTTTAACTGTCAAACAGCTACATAGACCGTTTTACTAACTAGTTTACTATTAATCAAACAGAATTGCATATTCTACTAAAAAATAAAGCAAAAATGTCTCACAAACATTCAAACCATAATCTTCCTTGCTGGCTGGCTCGCTGTAAAACAAACCGAGGTGACCTGCTGACCTCCAGCTGTTGAGGAACCACAAATCACAGTTTATCCAGTCAAAGTTTTAACATAAAAGTCTGTGTAGCACTGCTGCCTTTCATGCTGGCTGTAATTGCTCTACAACTGACAAAAGGTCTATAGTTATACAAACATGTGCTACTTGGCATTTATACAGCAGATGTATCCAATATTTCTTCAAGATCTTCCACTATAAGTTGTACACACAAATAATCAAAAATAAGGGCGTTCTCTGACAAATCATCACAACTATCAACTGAACAAGTACTGGGCTACATAGGGGCCAATGAGCTAGCAAAAACAAACTTTTCCTGGCACCTGGACGTAATGGTTATCAAAAAATAACATTTCATAAATGTTGGAAAAGCTCCATAAGAATGGCCAATGATTGAACTGGACAAAAATACAAACTCTCTGTAGAGTGTTTCTTAAGACCAAGTCAAGAAGAATCATGGAAAGCCTCAGCAGCATGGCGATGGAGAAAGCAGATGTCTTTTTTAGTAGAGATGAGATGGGGCGTCTCGCGAACTCATCTCAGTCCAAACACAAAACTCGCTTTTTTAGCGTGGCAGGCCATTTCTATCTCACAGCTCAAGTAAATTGGGGTTCCTTCAAAGATAGAGAAAAGGAAAAAAAAAAAGGAGACAGAAGCCACGGGAGAGTTCCTTATGGTGTAGTAGATTGACAGATAATAGGATGAAATATAGGAGAGAGAGGAGATAAAGAGAGAATACAATGGTGTACTCACAACTGTGAGGTTGCCGAGTTCCCTAATAGGGGATCAAACAAGTGATAGCCTGCAGGGAATATGGCTGTCCCTGCACTCAGTAAGGTCGCTCTCAATGCTTGGTGGGGTGATTTGAACGATCCCATGCTCTATGGTCTGAAGGATTTTTGTGTGTGCACAGTAGGAGGTCTATGAATCCCAAAAGATGGAAAAGTAATGTTAGCAGAGGCACCCGAATGTGAAGGCAAAGCTGAGAAATGCACTCTTATTTGATTTGATATTGTTTGCAGAATAGAATAAAACACAGTGAGCGTGTTTCGTGGCACTACAGGATAGTGCATAAAACACTGCGATCACAGTGTAGTGCCTCAACCTCCATTGGACCTTGGAGATGTAATGCGACCGATGGCAAAGAGCTGGTGGCATACCTCTCAGGAGGTCTATAAGCATCATGCCTTTTATTCAGGGTTACACAAAAAACTTCTATAGCTAGAGAGGTTTTGCCACAGAGTTGCATGCAACTCTTCTGAACTTTGCATCAACTTGTGCCTCCCCATCCTATGGTACTGTTAATACATTTCTCAAGCTTCTCTTTCACATTCGGGTGCCTCTGCGGACAACACTTTCCCAATCTTTTGGGGCTCATAGACCTCTTACAAGTAAACAAACAGGCAGGCTGCGGGTGTGAAGTGGGAATGACCCAAACTACAGGTCATTGGAGTAAAAAGGAAAAAATGATTTCAGCAAAAGATACATTTAGAGGCTCATCTGTACTCTCACCACCAATAGGCGTGGATGGATGCACTAAGATAGTAAAGGTACACATATGTATTTGCAGAAGTCTCACCACCAGTTATGGTCAACCTACAGACATAAGAGAACAATATCTAGATCCAGCTACTTATGTTCAGGGAATATTAGCATGTCTGCAGGTCTTCCCCAACTCCAATAGAATACTTATTAAAGTTCAGTAACCAAGAGTACTGAAGCCACTGAATTAGCAGGACGGTAAGTCAACTGCCATTTTCAGAAACAGCAATGGCAGTCTCTATATTCCACACTCTACAGGTTTTCCTTAAGTGATACCTTCACTTTTGACATTATTGCATGCATCGTCCTTTTTATCCATGAACAGTCCATCTGCCCCTATTTATCCATTAAAATGCATGTGCCTCAATTGTGAGGACACCCACTGTTAGTGTTAGGACTAGGGCTGTTACTGATCAAAATTTTTGTGCTCGATTAATCGTTTTTTTTTATTTTTATCGATTAATCGACTAATTTCGATTAATTATAATGCACATACAGATCCAACTACTTTTAGCTGATCTCCTTGCAGGCCGATTCCCAGTGCAGCTACCAACCACTGGAAAAATGGAGAGCAGGATACAAAACACACACAAAGGCAGCGCTCGACGGGAATAGCATTAAAACTTTTATAGTCTTCAAGTTGGTAACCAAATAAATATTACACTGGAGATAAAATCGATGTAGCTACATAAACCTGTATAAATTGTGCGAGTAATACCAAACGGTACCAAAAAGCAGTCATGTAGCCAAGTATGATACTGGTATAAAAATGTGTACAACGATACCACTTCTGAATCCAGGTGAGAAGGGGTTAACATCAGTCCGTTGGCATGTAGATGTCCTATGAAGGGAACTATCACAACTCCCAGTGGATGGTTGTAGAATCCCAGGTTGATAGAGGCAAGTGAGAGGGAAGTATATCAGTCCTTGCGTGTGGCAGATAGTAAGGTCTCGCCGGCATGCAGATATGAAGACACAGCAAAGGAGCCCTTCAGATGGACACGGCAAGCCCCGCCGGTGTCTGGGACGTTACTCCCTGAAGGCCAAGAAGCCGGCGGAGAGGTGAGTACCAATCAAAAGAATTTTAATCGATCAAAAAGATTTTGATCGATCAAAAAAATTAAAGATTAATCGATCAATTAAAAGTTAATTTGCACAGCCCTAGTTAGGACCACAGAATTATGGGGTGCCTTGGCACGGCTCTGTGGCTCACGCAAGCGTTTGCAAATGCGTGCGGACAAAACCCCTGTTTTTAACGCACATTGTTAGACAGGTTAATTGGTTGTTCTGCTAGCTGGTCGGTAAGTAGGCTTGGTTATTCCCTGGGTATTCCCCAGGTTCTTGTTGTTATCTGTTTTTCCATGAACAGAAGTACAGATAAAACTTTAGATTATTATAAATAAACACTGGGGTTAATTGACCAAACTGGAGAGAGCAAAATCTGGTGAAGCTGTGCATGGTAGCCAATCAACTTCTAACTTCAGCTTGTTCACTTAAGCTTTGATAATAAAACCCAACAGCCAGTTTCACTGCACAGCTGCACCAGATTTTGCACTCTCCAGTTCTCGAAAATCCCCCCAAATATCTATTCAGGGCACAAAAAGGTCATACAATAAAAAAAAAAAAACATGCAATTTCTTGGAAAGAAAAGTGTTTGATATCTGTACCACTGCACACCCCTGAAGAACTAGAAGACCCCTTTCACATGGGTGATCTGATCAGGTCTGCCTGTCAGTTTTTCAGGTGGACCTGATCAAACCCTCCATCCGATCTCATCCTGTCTGCCAAAAACAGATGAATGGTGGTCCTATTTTCCATCCGTCCGGCGGTTCGGATGGCATCTGATGGAAACAATGGCATTTCCATCCAATTGCCCCATAGATGAGAACAGATACAGACCTATCTTCTGCCTGCTCAGAAGGATTCTGCAGCGAGATCCCACGCTAAGCAAGCGCATCCCACTTCACGGAGGCACCCGTGTGAAAAGGGCCCAAGCTTTAAAACGCAGAATCAAACTAAAATTAGGAAAATTCAACCTTTTATTGACAATGGGTGAGTAATGTTCAGTTAGCCATAAAAGTGCAAAAATTAAAGGGTTTGTAAAGGTTCGTCGTTTCTCCTCAGTAAGCTTTCCACCATCATCCGAGCGGTGGAAAGTCATTTAGAACAGCTCACTGAACACCCTACTGAGGAGGAACAGGAAGTGAGAAATTCAGACAAAGAAAATAAAGAAAAAAAACACATTTAGAAGGGAAATTGAAGGAAAAGGTAAGTGAACCAACAATGCACTAGCTTAAAGAAACCTATTTAGAAAATAAAAAACAAACCTTTACAACCCTTTTAAGAGCTGTCCAACGTACACATGAAAAAAAAAAAAATACGGCTCAGTAAAATATGCAATCATTAATTAACAATGATTCCATGTTCATACAAACCTACAAAAAACAGCCGTTCAACAAGTAAAGCCAAAAGTCCCTACTGACATGGATTATATTCTCTCTGTATATATAAATTATGACCTTAAGTGGATGCCAAAAAGTTCTAATAACCGTACGAGCAGAGCCGATCAGCTGACTGCACAGTGCCGTCAGTCCTGACCAAACCAGACAATGGAATATTCTGCTAAGCAGCAGGCTTCCGGACTATTTATTACTGGGAGGTTTGATCTGCTGATGTTTTCTAGCAGCTGCTGCATATTCTCCACATTTCCTTAAAATGACATAATTACTGTGACATACATTTGGTACAAGTAGAGTCGTAATGTTTAATTTAAGACAGTTTTTAGGAATCAAAACAAAATGTTCCTTCGAGTTTCTGTGTTTTTGACTTCGCAGTGTTCCAGATCACTTCATTTGTCCCTTTAATCTATTTAGAAAAAAACTATAGCAGGCAACGCAATGCCTTTCTGTGGATCAACGGCTTTTCACCTGCAAGATTCTAGTATAACTAAAGGCAGAACCTTTTTTTTAGTTTTGGATAGAAGAATTAGAACCCCTGTCAGTTTTTATTGCGGTCTGCACCCCCATTACCTACTTCAGATCAGCGCTTTAGCCGAAAGATGGCTACAGCGCGGACCTAATTTCCTGGGAGGGCGTCCATGGACGTCCTCCCGTGCTCCCTGCAGGGCGCACGCGGCACGCTCTGATTAGCGAGTTTCTGAGACTTGGCTGATCACAGATCAGAGAAAGGTCGATCCCGACCCCTTACCACGTGATAAGCTGCCAGCCAATGACAGCTGATCATATGTGCTGTAAACAGAGCTGGTAATTGGCTATTGAAAAAAAAAAAGCCAATGACCAGCAGCTGTCAAAGGAGAGCAGCCGCCTACTCAGTCGTGCCACCTGCCAGTGCCATTTACCAGTGTCACCTCCCAGTGTCGTCGTATCTGTCCCCATCAGTACCATCGTATCTGTCCCCATCAGTACCATCGTATCTGTCCCCATCAGTACCACCGTATCTGTCCCCATCAGTACCACCGTATCTGTCCCCATCAGTACCACCGTATCTGTCCCCATCAGTACCACCGTATCTGTCCCCATCAGTACCACCGTATCTGTCCCCATCAGTACCACCGTATCTGTCCCCATCAGTACCACCGTATCTGTCCCCATCAGTGCCGCCTTATCTGTGCCAATCGGTGGCCATCAGTGTAGCCGATCTGTGCCCGCCAGTACCACCTCATCAGTGCATATCAATGAAGGAAAAAATTACCTGTTTGCAAAATTTTATAAGCAAACTATGAAACGTGATTTTTATTTTATTTTTTATTTTTCCATCTTTTTTTTGTTTGGCAAAAAATAAAAACTGCAGCAGTGATTAAATCCCACCAAAAAAGCTCTATTTGTGTGAAAAAAATTATAAAAATGTATTTTGAGTACAGCGTTATATGACGCGCAATTGTAATTCAAAGTGCATCAGCGCTGAATGCTGAAAATTGGTCTGGGCAGGATGGGGGGTAGTGCCCAGTAAGGAGGTGGTTAAGGAGATTCACACTCTATTTTTCCTGTTTATCATTATTATTGAAAGTAAAAGATTATATATATATATATATATATATATATATATATATATATATATTAGGGGTGTCAAATATAATCGCTGCATCGCGATTCGGGTGTACCCGATGCGATTCCGATGCATGCGACCGCGAAAGTCGATGCCTAGCCCCGCCCCCGTCCCTCCCGGGAGAGTGCTCCGTTCTATGGTACCTTTGTTTTCAGCGCTTGTGTGACTGCCCGGCCCGCCTCTCTCCTACAGTCCACTCCGCTCTAACGTCTCTCCTGGCGTCAGCCCCACCCACTGACTAGAACTTCAGCTTAGTAGAGGATAGTGTCTGTATATGCCACGCTGACTGACTGCACAGCTTTCCTATCTCCACTCGGCTCTTACGTCTCTCCTGGCGTCAGCCCCGCCCACTGCCTAACGATTGGATCAGTAGAAAGGCGGGAGGGGCTGATGCCAGGAGAGACGTAAGAGCCGAGTGGACATAGGAGATAGGCAAGCCGTGCAGTCAATCACGTTAGCGCGGCATTTACAAACACTATCCTCTACTAATCTGAAGTTCTAGTCAGTGAGCGGGGCCAACGGAGACTGGAGAGAGGCGGGCAGTCAGTCACATAAATATATGTACAACGCTGAGAATTCCTGGCCGACAGTGGAGAGAGAGAGAGAGAGAGAGAGAATGAAGAGCTGGAATGGAGATCGGGGGATGGTGAGCTGGCAGATCGCCCATCTCACTACAAGGCTGCAAGTTCCCTCTAATCATCCTCTGTGCAGAGCAGCATGTAAGTACAGAGGAGGAGGGGGGGTGTTGTGATCCGGGGACACGGGGTATGGGCATGTATTGGAATATTGGAGGTGTACTGTCACCTGTGACAAGTCATTGTCACTGCAGGCAGGGACTGGTTTGTATGGAGGAGAAATATAGACCATCTCCTGTAGCATGTCCGCAGTCTCTGACCATCTCCTGTAGCATGTCCGCAGTCTCTGACCATCTCCTGTAGCATGTCCGCAGTCTCTGACCATCTCCTGTAGCATGTCCGCAGTCTCTGACCATCTCCTGTAGCATGTCCGCAGTCTCTGACCATCTCCTGTAGCATGTCCGCAGTCTCTGACCATCTCCTGTAGCATGTCCGCAGTCTCTGACCATCTCCTGTAGCATGTCCGCAGTCTCTGACCATCTCCTGTAGCATGTCCGCAGTCTCTGACCATCTCCTGTAGCATGTCCGCAGTCTCTGACCATCTCCTGTAGCATGTCCGCAGTCTCTGACCATCTCCTGTAGCATGTCCGCAGTCTCTGACCATCTCCTGTAGCATGTCCGCAGTCTCTGACCATCTCCTGTAGCATGTCCGCAGTCTCTGACCATCTCCTGTAGCATGTCCGCAGTCTGACCATCTCCTGTAGCATGTCCGCAGTCTCTGACCATCTCCTGTAGCATGTCCGCAGTCTCTGACCATCTCCTGTAGCATGTCCGCAGTCTCTGACCATCTCCTGTAGCATGTCCGCAGTCTCTGACCATCTCTTGTAGCATGTCCGCAGTCTCTGACCATCTCTTGTAGCATGTCCGCAGTCTCTGACCATCTCCTGTAGCATGTCCGCAGTCTCTGACCATCTCCTGTAGCATGTCCGCAGTCTCTGACCATCTCCTGTAGCATGTCCGCAGTCTCTGACCATCTCTTGTAGCATGTCCGCAGTCTCTGACCATCTTTTGTAGCATGTCTGCAGTCTCTGACCATCTCTTGTAGCATGTCTGCAGTCTCTGACCATCTCTTGTAGCATGTCTGCAGTCTCTGACCATCTCTTGTAGCATGTCCGCAGTCTCTGACCATCTCTTGTAGCATGTCCGCAGTCTCTGAGCATCTCTTGTAGCATGTCCGCAGTCTCTGACCATCTCCTGTAGCATGTCCGCAGTCTCTGACCATCTCCTGTAGCATGTCCACAGTCTCTGACCATCTCCTGTACTATGTCCGCAGTCTCTGACCATCTCCTGTAGCATGTCCGCAGTCTCTGACCATCTCCTGTACTATGTCCGCAGTCTCTGACCATCACCTGTAGCATGTCCGCAGTCTCTGACCATCTCCTGTACTATGTCCGCAGTCTCTGACCATCACCTGTAGCATGTCTGCTGTGTTTAGACTTTGCTACATGCAGGAAGTGTTATTGTGTGTTGTTTTTTTGTTTGGAGTACTTACATTTTTTTTTGATGAAAGCCATGCGCACTTGCGCTGCAATCGTGATGCATCGTGATGCATCGTGGAATCGAATCGAATCGTGGCATTGATAATCGTAATCGCATCGAATCGTGAGACCGGTGAAGATGCGCAGCCCTAATAATATATATATATATATATATATATATATATATATATATATATTGTAAGGGGTTAGCTCGGTAGCGGGGGTGTGTGACCCCCTGGACGGGTTCACTACACACTGAACTATACAGAGAGGCAGACGTAATCATATTGCTGGAAACAAGTGCAAACATCCAAACAGCATAAACAAAACAAAACATAAAATAAACCCTGGCCACTTGGGGCGTCTACCTTCACCACACAGGAACCGATCTATGGAGTCTGACACAGACTACTGCTAGGCAGACACTGCTGGTCATGCAGCAGAGAAACAATAGTCTTTTTGATTTTTATCACACAGAAAAATAAACAACCACATCACCTCTTCAGAAGTCTTTCTCACTGCTCTCCTCAACTCAAAAAGCCTCAGGATGCAGCAATCAGTAGTCATCCTCTGGATGACTTATAGAGGCCTTAATTGCCTTATTCTGAACAGCTGAAGGTTTCCAAAGCCCTAAACCTTTCTGGCTACTTCTGCAGCCGACACCTGGTAGTAATTGGTGTATTGTCTAAACAAGGCAGAAATGTATCTCCCGTCTGTGACAACACCCGCAGATTAACCAGACTTCCTGTCACAATATATATATATAAATAAAAGTCCACGCAATGCCTATAGCTAAATCTAAGCACAGTGTGCTATAAAACGTTATGATATAGGAGGCAACTAAACACCAGTCTGCTTCCAACCACCTGTGCAAATTACAATCAACTGACCACCCGCCGCAGTTATACTGCGGCAAGGTGACTCGGCTGCGCCAATCACCGTACCGGTATCATAATCCGTGCACTAGCTTGTGTGGGTGCACGTGTGCCAATTGGCCAGCAGGGGACCCAATCAGCGGTCGCTCCCCGCAGAGTACGAACAGGGATCTGCCAAAGTAAACAAGGCAAAGCTTCATTCTGACAGGAAATGACACAGAGATCTGTCTTTCTGCTATGCAGAAAGACAGATCTGTGTGTTATCCCAAGCAGCCCATCCCACATACAGTTAGCAGACACACCCAGGGAACACAGTTAAGCCCTTATTCACCCCCAATGTTAACCCCTTCCCAGCCAGTGTCATTAGTACAATCAATGCAATATGATGCAGTGTGCTTTTTGAAAAAGTGTAGGTGCAGCATAGTGCGTTTAGTGCGTTTTGTTTGCCCCAAAGACTTAAATGGGAGAGCATGAAAACATGTGTAGCATGTACATGTGTATTTGATGCGTTTTATATTTAATTTATTACAGGTACTTAACCACTTGAGATCCAGAAGATTTTTACCCGACCGGGCCATTTTGTGTTATTTAGCACTGCACTACTTTAACTGGTAAATGCAACACTGTTACCAAACAAAATTTATATAATTTTTTGACACACATCTTTTTTTTTTGGTGGTAGTTGATCACCACTGGGTTTATTTTACACGTTAACTAAAAAAGACCCACATTTTTGAAAAAATCATATATATATTTTCTACTTTCTGCTATTAAACATATCAAATAATAACTATTAAGAAATCAAATTTCCTCATAAATTTAAGCCAAAATGTATTCTGCTACATGTATTCGGTAAAAATCCCAATATGTGTATATGAATTGGTTTGTGTGAAAATTATAGCCTCTACAAGCTATGGGATATATACCCAATTCTTTTTTTTTTTAGTAATGGCAGTGATCAGTGGCCTTATTGTGGGACTGTGATTGTGCAGCGGGAAATTTTACAATAACAGACATCACCAGTGACACTAATACAGTGATCAGTGCTAATAACATACACTGTCACTGTACTAACACTGACTGGGAAGGAGTTAACATTTAGAGGCAATCAACTAAAGGGTTTACTGTGTGTATGTATGCTGCTTTTACTAAGATGTGACTATTTTTACTCCGTTTTGGAGAGCGAAAAAAAAAAACCGCCACATTGCTGCACTCTCTAGAGAGCCCTGTGTTGTTTACCAACACAGGACTCTCTTCTGTTATTTGTTTAGCAGGTACTGGTCATAAATCATTGGCTTGGACCCGCTGACAAACTGGTTCTGCAGCCAATGGCAACTCAGGTTTCTGGGCGAGCATGCGCATGCGTGAGCAGACTCAGAAGAAAGCCCCGATTCACAGGTACATTACAGTGCCTGTAAAAGCTGCCCCACCACAGTATAAATACTGCGGCATGTCAGCAAGTGGTTAAATAGTGCCATCAATTTACACAGCGCTTTACACATATATTGTACTTTCACAACATTAACTAGTCTCCTACTACGAAAAATGCCTGAAGCATGAAAACTCATAAAACATGCTACAAAAAACCACAGTGGAAAAACCATGATTTTACAACAGCAGTAGTGTGGACCTAGCGTAAAGCTAAACTGCAGGCGAATGTTAAAAATAAACCAGGTTTAATCCAGTGACAATTTCCTAACAATGATTGAATGCATTGTAAATACGACTAAGTGCAAGTAGCTGAAATCAGCCTTTAACCACTTAGCAACCACCTGCCGAAAAATAACGGCGGCAAGGTGGTTGCTTAACTCTGGGATCACGTTATATAACGTGATTCCAGAGTCGCGCTCCCGCGCGCCCCCTGGGGCGCGCACACGGGAATGTCCGTGACCGCCGGGTCCTCCTGGCCCGGCGGGTCACGGATCACGGTAAATCGCCGCTGATAGCGGCGGTTTACCACGTGATCGCGCCGTCCAATGACGGCGCGATCAGATGTAAACAGACCGGCGTCATTTGATGACGCCGGTTCCTCCCTCCTCTCTCTGTACCGATCGGTACAGTGTGAGAGGAGAGGGGAGGGAGCGGATGGCAGCGCCAGTGCTGCGGGCTGGATCTGTGACAAATGCAGTCACAGATCCATCCATCCATCCCTCCCTCCTCAGCCATCCCTGCTGCAATACTCTGCAATGGGGGGCAATACTCTGGGGGGCAATACTCTGGGGGGCAATACTCTGGGGGGCAATACTCTGCAATACTCTGGGCATACTCTGCAATACTCTGGGCATACTCTGCAATACTCTGGGCATACTCTGCAATACTCTGGGCATACAGCGCCCCTGTCCCCGTGAGCTCGCATGCAGAAGCGAACGCATACGCAAGTCCCGCCCACATATGAAAACGGTGTTCAAACCACACATGTGAGGTATCGCTGCGAACGTTAGAGCGAGAGCAATAATTTTGGCCCTAGACCTCTTCTCCAACTAAAATGATGTAACCAGTAAAAATATTTAAAGCGTCACCTATGGGGATTTTTAAGTCGCAAAGTTTGGCGCCATTCCACGAGCGTGTGCAATATTGAAGGGTGACATGTTGGGTATCTATTTACTCGGCATAACTTCATCTTTCATATTATGCAAAAACATTGGGCTAAATTTAATGTTTTGTTTTTTTAAAAGCACAAAACTGTTTTATTTCCAAAAAAAATGTGTTCGAAAAATTGCTGTGCAAATACCATGCGCGATAAAAAGTTGCAACAACCGCCATTGTATTCTCTAGGGTCTTTGCTAAAAAAGCATATATAATGTTTTGGGGTTATATGTAATTTTCTAGCAAATAAGTGTTGATTTTTACATGTAGGAGAGAAATGTCAGAATTGGTCTGGGTGTTCCAGAACACCTGATGGCGTTCCCTGCATGTTGGGCCTCTGTATGTGGCCACGCTGTGTAAAAGTTCCACACATGTGGTATCGCCATACTCGGGAGGAATAGCAGAATGTGTTTTGGGGTGTAATTTGTGGTATGCATATGCTGTGTGTGAGAAATAACCCGCTAATATGAAAATTTTGTGGAAAGAAAATAAAAATGAAAAAAATCTTGATTTTGCAAAGAATTGTGGGAAAAATTACAACTTCAAAAAACTCACAATGCCTCTTTCTAAATACCTTGGAATGTCTTCTTTCCAAAAAGGGGTCATTTGGGGGGTATTTGTACTTTTCTGGCATGTTAAGGTCTCAAGAAATGAGAGAGGATGTCAGTACATCAGATGTGATCAAATTTTCAGTAATTGGTACCATAGCTTTTAGACCCTATAACTTTCACCCAGACTAAATAATATCTAATTTTTTTTTTGTTTTGTTACCAAAGATATGTAGCAGTATACATTTTAGGCCAAGTTTATGAAGAAAAATTACTTTTTTGCAAAATGTTATAATAGAAATGAAGAAAAATTCATTTTTTTACAAAATTTTCGTTCTTTTTTCATTTATAGTGAAAAAAATAAAAACCGCAGAGGTGATAAAATACCACCAAAAGAAAGCTCTATTTGTGGGAAAAAAATGACAAAAATTTCATTTGGTTATAGTTATTGTCATTCAAAATGTGAGAGCACCGAAAGCTGAAAATTGGTCTGGTTATTAAGTGGGTTTAAGTGCCCAGTAGTCAAGTGGTTAAATTAACTCTCATAATCTTCTACACAGCAGGAGGCAGGAAAAGCAGTGTAAGCCAAGCAGTCTATAGTTTATTAAAGTAGAGGTTCAACTCAAACATTTAGAATATCATCAAAAAGTTTACTTATTTCAGTAATTCAATTCAAAAAGTAAAACTCATATTATATAGATTCATTACACACAGGGTGATATATTGCAAGCATTTATTTCTCCTAATGTTAATGATTATGGCTTACAGCTAGTAAAAAACCCAAATTCTGTATCTCGGAAAATTTAAATAATTGAGAAAATGTTCAATATTGTAGCCATTAAAAGGTCTCAGTTTGGTTCAGTAGGTTACACAATCATGGGAAAAAGACTGTCGACTTAACTTGTCCAGAAGACAGTCATTGACACCCTCCACAAGGAGGGTAGGTCACACAAGGTCATTGCTAAAGAAGCTGGCTGTTCACAGAGTGCTGTATCCAAGCATAGTAATGGAGATTTGAGTGGAAGGAAAAATTGTGGTACAAAATGTGCACTAGCAACAGAGATAATCTCAGCCTTGCAAGTGTTATGAAGCAAAGGCCATTCAAGAAATTGGGGGAGATTCACAAGGAGGGAGTGGACTATGGCTGGTGTCAGTGCTTTAAGAGCCACCACACACAGATGTATCCAGGACATGGGCTACAACTGTCACATTCCTTGTGTCAAGCCGCTCCTGAACCAGAGTCTTACCTGGGCCGCTCCTGAACCAGAGTCTTACCTGGGCCAATGAGGAAAAGGACTGGACTGTTGCTCAGTGATCCAAAGTCCTCCTTTTGGATGAAAGTAAACTTTGCATTTTTTTTTTTAAAGTGTATTTTGTGCGTGAACTCCAGAGAGAGGAGCCGGACTGCAGGAGTTGGGAGACCCTCTCCCCAGAGGCAATCTGCCATCCTTCTCCATGCCCCCGGGTGGCAATGGCGGATGTGAGGGGGGGCCTCCCACTCACCATGCCCTACCTGCTTCACTTGGGAGCCTATCTGGGGCCCAACGGGGCAGAGGGACTCCCCCTATGAGGGAGTGAGGGGGTCTAGCCCACCCAGCCAGCCCCGTAGGTCCTTCGCCTTTCTTTTTTTAGGAGACCGCATGGCCAAAGTGCGAGCGTGTTAAACCAATTTCGTGTGCGTGCAAGTGTGGTGGTTTTTGTGTGTGGGGGGGGAGGGGGTGGGCGTACTAAGCACAGGCGTACCTTGCATAGCACACCCACCGGGAGCCGGGCTGAGACCACCAAACTCAATTCACATGTAGCCGAGACCGGGATCCGAACCCTTGGCTGCAGAGGTGAACGGCTTGTAGGCGCAGTGCCAATCGCGTTGAGCCACCACAGCTCCGTGTGAACTTTGCATTTCATTTGGAAATCAAGGTCCCAGAGTCTGGAGGAAGCGTGGAGAGGCACAGAATCCAAGTTGCATGCGGTCCAATTTGAAGTTTCCACAGCCAGTGATGATTTGAATTACCATGTCATCTGCTGGTCCACCGTGTTTTAGCAAATCCAAAGTCAGCGCAACCCTCTACCTGGAAATTCTAGAGCACTTCATGCTTCCCTCTGCTGACCAGCTTTTTCCAGCAGGACTTGGCACCTACCCACACTGCCAAAAGTACCAATTCCTGGTTTAATGATCATGGTATCACTGATTGACCAGCAAACTCGCTTGACCTAAACCCCATAAAGAATCTGTGGGGTATTTTTGTCAAGAGGAAGATGAGACACCCCAGACCCAACAATGCAGATGACCTGAAGGCCACTATCAAAGCAACCTGGGCTTCCACAACACCTCAGCAGTGCCACAAGTTGATTGCCTCCATGCCACACCACATTGATGCAGTAATTCATGCAAAATTAACCCACGACCAAGTATTGCGTGCATACTATATTGTACATGGACATACTTTTCAGTAAGCCAATATTCCTGTATTGAAAATCTTTTTTTTTTTTTTAATTGGTCTTATGTAATATTCAAATTTTCGGAGATACTGAATTTTGGGCTTTCACTAGCTGTACGCCATAATCATCAAAATTTAAAGAAAGAAATGCTTGAAATATATTGCTGTGCTAATGAATCTATATAATGTATGAGTTTCGCTTTTTGAATTGAATTACAGGAACAAATTAACTTTTTGTTGACATTCTAAAATTTTGAGATGCACCTGTATATGTAAACCTTCACCTTCTAAAATAACGCATTCAGTTTAAAATAAAAATAAAAAGGCAAAAAATTTGTGTACACAGTACTATATTATATATATAAAAACGCATTAGAAATACAATTTTTCCTTTATTATAAGTGATCATACCCCTCTGTTCGCAACTGCATAAGAATCTCAGAGAGCTAGGGGAGGAGAAACAGCAGTACACTGGTGAATGGCAGCGCAGGGGGAGGCAATGTCAGCAATAGTCTGATCATTGGAAGAGAGCACAGCTCGAAATTTGACCAGGCTGTACTCTTAGCGTGTTCAGTTTTAAGGACACTGGTTTATTGTAAATGCTGTTTCTCCAGATAGTTGAAAATCAGCACCAAAAACGCACCAAAGCCAAGTTTTTTTTAATGCATTTAGGTGCTTATTTAACTGGCCAGAACTTAAATTTATTATAGCCAGTTGAAATGAATAAATGTTGAAGTGCTAAGCGCACCTAGTGTAGAGATTAGGCTCATTAAGCTGCATTTGGCGTTTATGCCCAAAAGCTCCTCTCCTGAATGTGATTTGTGTTAATTTATAGTCACCTCTCAAATTGGGAGAAACACACAAGTGTTCCTTACGGTTCTGCTATCTCTAGGCATTTGGTGGTATGATCTCTGTCGGAGGGGTAGAGGATCAGAGTTCAGGTTGGCTAACCTTCCGCTTCAGGAAAAGATGTGACTAGGTTTTGAACCCATAACCTGTACTGAAAGACATATAAACGCATTTTGCTATTACAAGAAATAAGGCTCTATAGCGCAAGTAGAGGGTGGGAAGAACCCCCCACAAAAGCCATAAAGTCTATATAGTAAAGGAAACAAAAGTCCACTATATTGATGCTGCACTTCTCAGGATAATGGATCACCTTTATACACAGTAAAGAAAAATAGGAAAAAAAAGGTGGACACGTGACAGATGTCGGGGCGTACTGACGTCCGTCGCATGTCCTCACCAGCGCTGGCTTGCATTCCAGCCTTGTTATGATTTCTCCCTTAGACTTTCCTGCTTGTCTGTCAGCCCAGTGGAACCACTGTGATTCACAAGCAGCCACCCTCCATCACAGGAGACACAATGGCTGTACTCAGTCCATGACGGATCTGCCTGCCATTCCTACCATCGGACAGCTATGGTTCCATCCTGTTGCAATGGGATATACAGAGTCTACCAAACCACCCCTGGACCATTGGCCCTCTGCAACAGATGTACAGACTGTAATTGATGATATTTCCAATTTCTCTTCTATCCTGTGAGTGCAATCTTAATTGTTTTTAGTGTTCATTGTATAAATCGATATACTTGGATGGCGGCGCCTGTGTTTCCTTTAGTTTTTATATTACAGTCAATCATTTCAGCCCTGCTTTTACTATACTTATAAATTCAGGCAACAGGAGACTGTAAAGACTCTAAAATTAAAATGGCAAGATTCTATAATAAACTTTGACTATAGGTGCAATTTAATGTCTTCTATCCAGTGAGGAAATGTGTACAATCCTTAATAAGTTGCAGAGACATGTGGCTATGCTCGAGAACTGTTGCATATAAATAATTGCTATTTAACCACTTAAGACCCGGACCAAAATGCAGGTAAAGGACCTTGCCCCTTTTTGCGATTCGGCACTGCGTTGTTTTAACTGACAATTGCGCGGTCGTGCGACGTGGCTCCCAAACAAAATTGGCGTCCTTTTTTCCCCACAAATAGAGCTTTCTTTTGGTGGTATTTGATCACCTCTGCGGTTTTTATTTTTTGCGCTATAAACAAAAATAGAGCGACAATTTAAAAAAAAATTCAATATTTTTTACTTTTTGCTATAATAAATATCCCCCAAAAATATATAAAAAAACATTTTTTTCCTCAGTTTAGGCCGATACGTATTCTTCTACGTATTTTTGGTAAAAAAAATCGCAATAAGCGTTTATCGGTTGGTTTTCGCAAAATTTATAGGGGCAGATTCACGTAGATCGGCGCATTATCATTCCGGCGTAGCGCACCACTTTTCCGTTAGACTTGCGCAATCTAGCCGCGTAATCCGGCGATTCACGTAGCTTTTACGCAAGAGCTTGCGCAAACGTAAGGTTTTTTCCGTAGGCGTAAGGAGGAGTAATACAAATTGGGAGGGACGTGGGCGTGTTACATTGAAATGAGCCGTGACCCCATGCAAATGAAGGGCCGGCCGACTCGCGCATGCGCGCGTGAAGGAAACCATGTCAGCTCCGTTGTGCGCATGCTCACAACTCGGGAGCGGCGCAATCATTGAAATTGGAAATGGACTAGGGCAATGTTGTGAACTACGCAGACAGCATAAATAGACACACACAAACGCCCTTCCATTGCAAAAGTACATCCCTTTGTGTCCCTTCCCATTGAATCAAGTGCTTTTGCTCTGTTGTTCGTTAGAGTGTGTTTTGTAGTTGTCAGATTAGTGTTCTGTGTGATCTTGTGCTTGTTGGTAGTTTTGTGAAAGTGTATTTTGATAAGTGTTTGAGACTGTTTGTTTGATTGATAGATTTCTGAGCGTTTGTTTTCTTGCATTTTTTTTTCATCTGATTTTTTTGTGTGTGTTTCTTGCTGAGTGCTAGTGTGATTTTTGGCTGTTCTTTTTCTCTTTGTGTGTGTTCTTGTCTGATTGGTTGTGCTTGTATTTGTGACAGATTTTTGGTGACTGCTAGTGAGTTTGTTTGGAAGTATGACTGAGAGAAAAAGAAAGCTCAATTTTACTGTGGGGGAAAAAAGAATTCTTGCCCGGGCCATTACCGACTATGGGCGTTTTCTCCACGGCCCGCAGAGTGCCACCACCACCCCGGCCAGGAGGAGGGAGATATTGGATATAATCACGGAGCAGGTCAATTCATCGGGGGAGGGGGAGACACGGACCCGCTCTGGGATAGAAAAGAAAATAAATGACCTCCGGCGTGAGGTGAAAAAAAAACTGGCCGCAATAAATGCCCATGCCAGGGGCACAGGAGGGGGCCCACCATGCCGGGTTAGATTTTCAGAGACGGAGCGTGTGGTGGCCCTGACCTTTCACCGGCATGAAGTGGAGGGCCTGCCAGGCTTTGACACAAGTCCGGTCCCCGCGGTGCCAGGTAAGGTTTTTATTTCTCTCAGGTGTGTAGCATGTGTGGGGGAGGGGGTGAAAGGGAATATGTGGCAAGTGTGTGGATCCTCCAACCTGTGAATGTTTTGTGTCATCCACAGCTGTGCAGGAGGGTGCAGGGCCATCTGGACTGACCGCTCCAACCCCAGGACAGCAGCCTAATGAGGCCCCCCCAACAAGGCCAGAGTCCGCAGAGGAGGAACAAGAGGAGGGGGAGGATCATGCGGAGGACGATCATGAGGAGGAGCAGAATCATGAGGAGGAGGAGTCCATGGAAGGCACTGGCCCTTTGGTTTCTGCGGACTCTTCCCCTCTGGCTGCAAGAAGCCTGCCCTCCCTAAGGGTCAGCCCCCCCCCCTCCTCCCCCAACATGGCTCCCCTCACAAGGGCCTCCCCTTCTCCCCGGCCACAACCATCAGCAAGAGCCAGGAGGTCATCCCCAAGCACCAGGGGGGCGCCCAATCTCATGCCCGCCTGTCTGAGAAGGAACCTGGCCACCCAGACCCGCCTTCTGAGACAGCTCTGCCAGACTATGGGGCGGGTGGATCAGAGCCTGTCCTCCATTAATGATAGCCTGGGTAACCTGGACTCCCACTCCCGGGCCTCCACAACCTGCCTAAATGACCTGCAAACTACAGCAGCAGGCGTTGGGCAGGATGTGAGGGCCCTTACCCAGGCTATCCAGGGCAACACGGCAACACTTGGTGCTGCCCTGGACAGAATAGCCGTGGCCTTGGAGGGCAGGCCGCCAGGTGGGCAGATCTCAGGGGCTGCTCCTCCTTCCCCGGCTTTTCCCCTCCCCCATGCGTCTCCCCTGAGGGTCCGGGGCCGTGGCCGGGGGCGCCCCAGGCGTGGCTCAGGCAGAGGGCAATAATTTTTTTTTCCCCCTTTTGTTTGTTTTGAAAGCTTTTTTATTTTTGTTCTCTGCTTTTTTTTGTTTTTTCTAAGCATTTTTTTTTTTCAATGCATTTTTGTTTGTTTGACTTTTTTGGCATATTTTGGGTTGTGAATGATGTTTGAATGTGGGGGTGACATTCCTGCTGGAAAAGGGGTGTCACCCTCAATTTTGGTGGAGAAGGGTTCCCCAGGACCAGGGAGAAGTGATTCCCAGGTCCGTGTGAATGGTGTATGAATGTACAGTGACATAATTGGAGCCTTGACGTGGCGTTACTGCTCACCAGTCTTGCATGGTGGACTGGTGCCAATCCAATTTGATGAGGATGTGGGGTGTGTGTGCTAGGGACCATAGTGGTGTGCATGCATGCATTCTCATTGTGCCATGATTAATGTGTGTGTTTAACGTGCAAAGATGCCCAATATGAGCTGCCTCCTGACTGCTCTTCCCTCAGAAGACGGGGTATCCTCGGTTAGGGGTTGATTTTCTGGTTGGGGGGTCAGATCATCACGTAGCTCAACCTGCAGGCCCTTCCTCACTGCGAGATTGTGTAGCATGCAACATGCAGCGATGATATGGCACACGAAGTTTGGGGAATACAACAGTGTACCCCCAGACTTATCCAGGCATCGGAAACGTGACTTCAGGAGGCCAAAGGTGCGCTCCACCACTGCACGGGTTTTGATGTGTGCTTCATTGTATCGTTCCTCTCCTGGGGTTTGGGGGTTCCGGATAGGAGTCATGAGATGGGGTCCCAGTGCATATGCAGAGTCACCTGTAAAGGAAAAGACAGGAGAATGTTAGTCATGCATGTGCCACTTCTGTTGTGCATCACGGGAGGGGATAGTCATGCCTGACTCCCATGTCACTCACCAACCAGCCAGGTGTTCCCATACACGTTCTGTTCGAATTCTGTTCGGATGTGGCTTTGATTGTAGATGTAGCTGTCATGGCTGGACCCTGGGTGTTTGGCACGGACGTGCCATATGAGGCCCTGGGCATCAACTATCACCTGTACGTTGATGGAGTGCCAATTCTTCCGATTGCGGTACATGTGCTCGGTCTCATGGGGGGGCTGGAGTGCCACATGTGTGCAATCTATGGCCCCGATGGTGCGTGGGAATCTGGCAATTCGGTAGAAATCTGCCATTGCCTTGATTCGAAGCTCCTCAGTGGTGGGTTTGATGATTTGGTTGGCCAAGCGTGTGAGGATTGCAGGGACAACCTGGTGCACACATCTGCTCATGGAGGATTGTGACATCCCAGCCACCACTCCACTTGTACGCTGAAAAGAGCCACTGGCAAGGACATGGAGTGTTGCCAGGACCTTGACCAGTGGCTGCACTGCATGTGAGCGTTGTGTTGGGCTGGTGATGTCCTCCTGCAAGGTTGTGGTTAATTCCAGGATGGCATGAGGGGGGAATCTGAAGATGCGAAAGACCTCTGAATCATTCATGCCAAACAGGTGTATGCGGGTGCGGTATACCCTCTCCCGTGCCATCCTCCGTGCCCTCCTCCTTCTTTGGTCATCTATATTCACTAGTGCAGCTATGAGCGACGATGCCCCTAGCATGTTGGCAGTCAAATTGTAGTGCAACACGTGTGTGTGGTCTGCTCCTCAGTAACGGTGTTGCTTTATCTGACAATTAGACTTTTTTTCAAAAGTTAGATCAGCTTTTATGGGCTCTAACTTTAGACAGGACATTTTGCAGTTGCGCACATCGCGTAGCCTGCGCAGCAACTGCGTTTTTTTGTGGATCCCCGTAACTCCCTCATTAGCATATTTGACTAGCAAATCAATGGTGTGTCTAGCGCAGTTTTGCGCGAAGGGAAGCGAATGTCTAACTCAATTACGCCGGACCAAAAAACGTAGATTTCTGGCGTATATTGTTTTGTGAATCGCGTCCAACTATACGCACGCGCACATTTAGACTTACGCACGCGCAACAGCAGTTGCGCACGCGTAATCGCTCTGTGAATCTGGGCCATAGTGTTTACAAAATAAGGGATAGTTTTATTGCATTTTTATTATTTTTTTTTTTTTTACTACTAATAGCGGCGATCAGCGATTTTTTTCGTGACTGCGACAATATGGCGGACACTTCGGACAATTTTGACACATTTTTGGGACAATTGTCATTTTCACAGCAAAAAATGCATTTAAATTGCATTGTTTACTGTGGAAATGACAGTTGCAGTTTGGGAGTTAACCACAGGTGGCGCTGTAGGGGATGTGTGACCTATGTGTTGTGTTTACAACTGTAGGGGGGTGTGGCTGTAGGTGTGACTTCATCGATTGCGTCCCCCTATTACAGGGATGACGCGATCGATGCTACGGCCACAGAGAAGCACGGGGAAGCCGTGTGTACACACGGCTCTCCCCGTTCTTCCGCTCCAGGGACGGATCGCCGCACTGCAGCGGCGATCGGGTCCGCGAATCCCGCGGTCCCGGAGCTTCGGACCGGGTCGCGGGCGCGTGCCTGCGACCCACGGCTGGGTACTAAAATCAACGTATATATACGTTGATGTGCCCAGCCGTGCCATTCTGCCGACGTAAATGTGCAGTAGACGGTCCTTAAGTGGATAAAGAGCATGTTACAACCCCTAAAAGTTTTTTTTTTTTTTTGCTGCATTTGGGAGATTTCCCTTTACTTCCTATCCCATAGCCAAAACAGGAAGTAAGAGACATTTCTTCCAAAATAAGAGAATTCTGGTGATCACCAGGGTCACCAGAAATGGTGTCCGCGCTTAAAAAAAATGATATGCCAAATGTGGCAGGGGAAGGTGCCTAAAGCGGAATTTCCCCTTGTGGGTGTAGCTCCACTTTAATGTATTGTTATTATACAGGATTTATATAACTGCAACACTTTACACAGCGATTTACAATATAAAAAGGGAGATACAGTTATAGTACATTAAAATACAAGAGGATTAAAAGGGCCCTGCTCAGAAGAGCTTATAATATAATAGGGTGGGGCAGGTGGTACAAAAGGTTGCAACTGTGGGCAATGAGGTGATGAAAGTGGTTAAAGATAAGTTGGAGATGATAGGCTTCCCTGAAGAGATGAGTTTTCAGGGATCGCCTGAAGGTAGCAAGAGTAGATGATTGGTGATGTAGCTCGGGACAGAGTTGTGCACGGCTTTGTATGCTGTGGTTAGTATTTTGAATTTAATTAGCTGGGTGATTGGGAGCCAGTGTAGGGATTGGAGGAGAGGGTCGACAGACACTGAGCAGTTGGTAAGGTGGATAAGTCCAGCATCAGCATTTATGATAAACTGAAGAGGGGATAGCCTGTGGAGAGGTAGGCCAATGAGAAGGGAGTTGCAACAGTCAAGGCGAGAGATAACAAGGGAGCGAATGAGGAGCTTGGTGGTTTCATTTGTTAAAAAGGGGCCAATTTTAGAGATGTTACAGAGGTGAATTCTACAATCGTTTGACAACGATTGGACTTGAGGCTCAAGTCACAAGTCAGAGTCTAGGATTACACCAATACCCTGGTGTGAGGGGAGGGACTGATGGTTGCATTGTTGATTTGTATGGCAAAGTCACGGGGGGGGGGGGGGGGGATATTAACAGCTCAGTTTTAGAGAGAGATTTAGTTTAAGAAAGTTGTGCAACATCCATGCTGATATGTCAAGAATGCAAGAGGAGACTGAAGTCATATCAAGTATCAAAGGGAAGAGGTGTAGATGGAGAAGAGAAGGGGTCCAAGAACAGAGCCTTGGGGGACCCAATGTATAACTAAAGACAAAACTTTTTCTAGTTTTGGATAGATGGGATTAGACTATCTGTCAGTTTTCATTGCTATCTGTGCCCCCGCCAGTGAGATTCACCCTCTCTATTAGCCCCGTTTTACTGTCATCGATGAAAGTAAAAGAAAATCTCTAATTTTGGGTTGCCATTAGAGAAGTAACTGTGCATCCTCATTTTGGGAAGCACAGCACTCACACAGGAGTATGCTACAGTTCACTCCATGTGAATGAGACCTAAGAGTGAGAAGTCAAGGCACATGGCCAGAAACATCAATGTGTCCTTGAGTGGATAAATCTAATCCCCGTACTGATAAATGCTATAGTGAACAAGGCCTTAGCGAGTGATCTACCAGTCTATAGTCACCTAAAATGTGAAGCTGCTGCTACAGTAGCTTGAGCCAGTTAATTTAAAACCCTCTTGCCCAAAAGCAATCATTCTACAACAGGGAGCATAACAAACTCGCAAGACATGCTGCAGGCATGCAACATAAGTAATTAGGTTGTGAATTAAAGACATACCACATGGGTGCTAGGACTGCTAATAAATATTTATATTACCAGTGGTCTGAAAAAAGCTACACAAAGCTCAGCGGAGTGGAAAAAGTGATGGTTTGCAATTAAAATTGAATAAACTAAATCTGCAGGAAGAAGAGTTTTTGCTGTACCCAGGCCAAGGTTTGGCGATTCTTTATTAATCACATACAGCAAGAACATCTCCACATGCTTCGTAACCAGTAGCCCCCATGTTCCACATTCCTCTGGAAGACTTCAGCTCTGTGTGGCAACCTTAGCTTAAGGTCATAACTCCCGTGTTTCTCAGTCAGCCATGTTTCCAATTTATTTCCTCTGCTCATTAGAACACTTAAATATTCTGTCTCGCTTAACAGATGGTTCTTTCAAGTTTTGTTACTATTCCAAAATCTTTAGAGGACTTCAAATTTGTGTACTTAAAACAGGAAGCTTACTGAAAAGAAAAGAAAAAAAAAAGAAAGATGTGCACATTCACATCCAATGCCAAACAATCTGGAAACCATGGCCTCTTGGAAATAGTTCCATCAAAGTGACAGAAATCATTACACTGGTGTTGCTGCAATAAACAGATTTCCATTCCACATGGTACTCGGCTTGTGCTGAGCAGGCTGATAGAACATAGTAAACCTTTTTTTCCTTCCTCTGCTGCAGCTATAACTAATTGATTCGCTATAAATTTTGCGCAAACCAATCAAACGCTAATTGCGATTTTTTTTAACAAAAAATATGTAGAAGAATACGTATCGGCCTAAACTGAGGGAAAATTTTTTTTATATATATTTTTGGGGGATATTTATTATAGCAAAATGTAAAAAATATTGAATTTTTTTCAAAATAGTGGCTCTATTTTTGTTTATAGCGCAAAAAATAAAAACCGCAGAGATGATCAAATACCACCAAAAGAAAGCTCTATTTGTGGGAAAAAAAGGACGCCAATTTTGTTTGGGAGCCACATCGCACGACCGCGCAATTGTCAGTTAAAGCGGTCCGGGGTTGAAGTGGTTAAACTTAAATTAAGGTGGTTCTAAAGGCAGGTTTTTTTATTTATTTTTATTGAATTCTATGCATTAAGATAAAAAGCCTTTTGTTTGAAGCAGCCCCTTCTCGATCCTGTGCTGTTGAATTAAAAAGCCTCAGCTGTCTGGGACTCTCCCTCCATTGGCTCCCACTGCTGTCAATCAAAGTCAGTGAACCAATAAGGAGGAAGGGAGCTGGGGCCAAACTGCGGCTCCATGGCTGAATGGACACACACGGCAGTGGCTTGGCTTGATTGTCCCCATAGCAAGGCGCTTGTTGTGGGGGTACTCGGCAGGGGGGAGGGGCCAGGAGCGCCGAAGAGGGACCAGAAAAGAGGAGGATCTTGGCTGCTCTGTGCAAAACTACTGCACAGAGCAGGGAAGTATAACCTGTTTGTTATTTTTAAACATAAAAAAAAAGAAAGACCTCAATATCACTTTAAAGCGGAGTTCCACCCTTAAAACCACTTTGTTTCATCCCATCCAGCATACTGGCGTCAGCGCCAGTATGCGTTTTTTTTTTTAATCCATGTACTTACTTTATAATAGATCATTTAATTTTGGGCGCACCGCGGTATGTCGCCGCTATAAGGCGCCACGCCTTCCGGAAACAGCCGATTAGCGTTCGGCTCTTCTCGGCGCCTGCGCACAGACCCAGAAGCTGACTGCGCAGGCGACGTATATAGCCGCGTCACGCCCTCCGAAAAAAGCCGAACTAGGACCGGCTATATACGGCGCCTGCGCAGTCAGCTTCTGGGTCTGTGCGCAGGCGCCGAGAAGAGCCGACCGCTAATCGGCTGTTTCCGGAAGGTGTGACGCCTTATAGCGGCGACATACTGCGGTGCGCCCAAAATTAAATGATCTATTATAAAGTAAGTACATGGATTAAAAAAAAAAAACAGCATACTGGCGCTGATGCCAGTATGCTGGATGGGATGAAACAAAGTGGTTTTAAGGGTGGAACTCCGCTTTAAGCAGAAATTGCTTTCAAGGAGACACCTTACCCACTAAGTTCAAAGTGAAAATGTGTGCCCATAGTAATCCTGGCATTTATATTTACCCAACCACACTCCCTGCAATGCTGGAACTAGGGCCAAAACAACTAATTGATTATGAAATTAATTGATTACAATTTTAATAATCGATTAATCGGGCAGTAAAATTAGCTCTTTATAGTAAAAAAAAAAAAAAAAACGCTACTGTAAATATTACTTTTACTGTCCCACAGTAAAAAAAAATGAACCCCTTACAGTAGAGATTATTTGCTCTTTTTGTACTTATTTTTGTTTTTTTAACCCCATTATGTTACTAAAGATCTCAGGCCTGGGTCACACCTCTGTTTTTTGGTGCTTTTTGCAGAAACACACTACAGTTCATTTACACGTTTTCCTATGGGACACGTTCACATTCATGATTTTTTTTTCACCTGCTGCGTAATAGGAAAGGGCAAAAACTTTTTAACGCAAAACTGTGCCATTTTTTTTATATTATTATTCAATATACTTCAAATGGAGAAGCTGCAGAAAAGCATGTAATGTGTTTTTGCGGCAATTTGTGTTTTGTAATCTGCCCAACAACAAATTGGGCCAAAATTTTTTTTTTTAAGGCTATTATCCGATTAATCAAAACAATAATCGGCCAACTAATCGATTATAAAAATAATCGTTAGTTGCAGCCCTAGCTGGGTATGGAGGAATACAACTGTGCCAGTGCTTGTGCCAGAGTAGCCAATCAAATGGCCTGAGCATGGCGACAAGGAAAGTGCCATGATGATATCTCCCAGTCTAAGCACTGACATCATCAGCCAACAAAGGAGAAAGGCAGGCAAGGACACTAAAACAGAGAGGGAGCGTCGGTAAGTATACACACACCTGGGGCGATGAGCTATGTGACAGTGTCCGTAGTGAAACATCCGATAACTGGTTAATTGTTTTTGGTGAAAGAAATATATTTAAAAATGTTTTTTTATACAAAACTTAGAGATATTAAATTACATATTAAAAGTAGAAGTATGTAGAATTCAAGGTATTTATTCCAGAGATTTACCATAACTGATGCAGCTGTGCATAGTAACCAATCAGCTTTAGCTTGTTCAATTAAGTTTTGACAATAAGGGCCCTTTCACACGGGCTGATCAGTAATGATCCGCCTTCGTGTGTCCGTAAGCTCAGCGGGGATCGCTCCGTATATATATCCCCGCTGAGCCGGCGGATGACAGGGTGGTCTCCGCACACTGTGCAGGGACCGCCCTGTCTTTTCTCCGCTCTCCCCTATGGGGAATTGGATGAACACGGACCGTGTGTCCGTGTTCATCCGATCGGATGGGGGAAGAAAAAATAGGACATTCTTCCGTCTGCAAAATCGGATGTTTGCGGAGGCGGGTGATTACGGGTATCAGCAGATGTTCATCCGCTGACACCTGCAATCACATAGGGACCAATGTATGTCCCTTTTTCATCCGCAAACGGATGGATGAAAAAGCGGACATTCGGTCCGCACATCTGAAAGGGGCCTTTAGAAGCCGATTGGTTACTATGCGCAGCTGCACAAGATTGTGTGTGCACCAGTCCAGTTTTGGTTAATCTCCCAAATTGTGTCTGGACATCTGAAGAAGTCTTCCTTACAGCCCCATTCTGGCCAAAATAGGAACCATCAACCTCCACATGAAGATGCAAAAATATAAAGACAGGCATGTGAAATGAAAGCAGGAATTCATATAATGAATGCCATCATAACTACTGTATTTATTGGTGTATAACACTCACTTTTTTACCCTGAAAAAAGAGGGTAAACTGTGCCTGCGTGTTATACGCAGGGGGCTGTGGAAAGTTTTTTTCCCCGAAACTTCCCTCTTAAAGTTCGGGTATGTGTTATACGCCTATAAATACGGTAGTCAAAATTTGAATAACATAATTTAATATATAAAATTTAATTTTTTCACTTCACATGCCTATATATATATATATATATATATATATATATATATATATATATATATATATATATATATATATATATATATATATACAGTGCAGAAAATAAGTATTTGAACACCCTGCTATTTTGCAAGTTCTCCCACTTGGAAATCATGGAGGGGTCTGAAATTGTCATCGTAGGTGCATGTCCACTGTGAGAGACATAATCAAAAAAAAAAATTCCAGAAATCACAATGTATGATTTTTTTAACTATTTATTTGTATGATACAGCTGCAAAGAAGTATTTGAACACCTGAGAAAATCAATGTTAATATTTGGTACAGTAGCCTTTGTTTGCAATTACAGAGGTCAAACGTTTCTTGTAGTTTTTCACCAGGTTTGCACACACTGGAGGAGGGATTTTGGCCCACTCCTCCACACAGATCTTCTCTAGATCAGTCAGGTTTCTGGGCTGTCGCTGAGAAACACAGAGTTTGAGCTCCCTCCAAAGATTCTCTATTGGGTTTAGGTCTGGAGACTGGCTAGGCCACGCCAGAACCTTGATATGCTTCTTACAGAGCCACTCCTTGGTTATCCTGGCTGTGTGCTTCGGGTCATTGTCATGTTGGAAGACCCAGCCTCGACCCATCTTCAAAGCTCTAATTGAGGGAAGGAGGTTGTTGCCCAAAATCTTGCAATACATGGCCCCGGTCATCCTCTCCTTAATACAGTGCAGTCACCCTGTCCCATGTGCAGAAAAACACCCCCAAAGCATGATGCTACCACCCCCATGCTTCACAGTAGGGATGGTGTTCTTGGGATGGTACTCATCATTCTTCTTCCTCCAAACACGGTTAGTGGAATTATGACCAAAAAGTTCTATTTTGGTCTCATCTGACCACATGACTTTCTCCCATGACTCCTCTGGATCATCCAAATGGTCATTGGCAAACTTAAGACGGGCCTTGACATGTACTGGTTTAAAGCAGGGGAACCTTCCGTGCCATGCATGATTTCAAACCATGACGTCTTAGTGTATTACCAACAGTAACCTTGGAAACGGTGGTCCCAGCTCTTTTCAGGTCATTGACCAGCTCCTCCCGTGTAGTCCTGGGCTGATTTCTCAACTTTCTTAGGATCATTGAGACCCCACGAGGTGAGATTTTGCATGGAGCCCCAGTCCGAGGGAGATTGACAGTCATGTTTAGCTTCTTCCATTTTCTAATGATTGCTCCAACAGTGGACCTTTTTTCACCAAGCTGCTTGGCAATTTCCCCGTAGCCCTTTCCAGCCTTGTGGAGGTGTACAATTTTGTCTCTAGTGTCATTGGACAGCTCTTTGGTCTTGGCTATGTTAGTAGTTGGATTCTTACTGATTGTATGGGGTGGACAGGTGTCTTTATGCAGCTAATGACCTCAAACAGGTGCATCTAATTTAGGATAATAAATGTAGTGGAGGTGGACATTTTAAAGGCAGACTAACAGGTCTTTGAGGGTCAGAATTCTAGCTGATAGACAGGTGTTCAAATACTTCTTTGCAGCTGTATCATACAAATAAATAGTTAAAAAAATCATACATTGTGATTTCTGGATTTTTTTTTTTGATTATGTCTCTCACAGTGGACATGCACCTACGATGACAATTTCAGACCCCTCCATGATTTCCAAGTGGGAGAACTTGCAAAATAGCAGGGTGTTCAAATACTTAT
The DNA here is from genome assembly GCA_029574335.1 of Rana kukunoris. Classification (NCBI taxonomy): domain Eukaryota; kingdom Metazoa; phylum Chordata; class Amphibia; order Anura; family Ranidae; genus Rana; species Rana kukunoris. Next base: position 419,668,876 of record CM056053.1, read on the forward strand.
TTTCTGCACTGTATATATTATATATATATATATATATATATATATATATATATATATATATATATATATATATATATATATATATATATATATATATATATATATATATTACCTTAAAAATTGTATTCATATCCCTTAAAATTTCAACATTTTGTCATGTTACAACCAAAAAACATACATTTTATTGGGATTTTATTTGATAGACCAAAACCAAGTCGCACATCATTGTGAAGTGGAAGGAACATGATAAATGGTTTTCAATTAATATTTACAAATAAATATCTGAAAAGTGAGGCGTGCATTTGTATTTATCCCCCTTTACCCCTAACTAAAATCTAGTGGAACCAATTGCCTTCAGAAGTCACCTAATTAGTAAATAGAATCCAACTGAGTGTAATTTAATCTCAGTATAAATACAGCTGTTCTGTGAAGCCCTCAGAGGTTTGTTAGGGAACAATAGTGAACAAACAGCATCATGAAGACCAAAAAACACACCAGACAAATCAGGTATAACGTTTTGGAGAAGTTTAAAGCAGGGTTAGGTTATAAAACAATATTCCAAGCTTTGAATAACTCATGGAGCACTGTTCAATCCATCATCTAAATATGGCAAGAGTATGGTACAACTGCAAACCTACCAAGACATCGTCCACCTAATCCGAAAGGCCGGGCAAGGAGAGAATTAATCAGAGAACCATTGCAACTCTGGAGTAGATTCAGAGATCAACAGCTCAGATGGGAGAATATGTTTAAAGGACAACTATTAGTCGTGCACTCTACAAATTTGGTCTTTACAGAAGGGTGGCAAGAAGTAAGCCATTGTTGAAAGAAAGTCATAAGAAGCCATGTGGGGGACACAGCAAACAAGTGGAAGAAGGTGCTCTGGTCAGATGAGACAAACTATAAACGTTTTGGCCCAAAAGCAAAACGCTATGTGTGGTGAAAAGGAACGTTGCATATTACCCTGAACACACCACTTTTCTTCAGCAGGGAAAGGAAAGCTAGTCAGAGTTGATGAGATGATGGATGGAGTCAAATACAGGGCACTCTTAGAAGAAAAACGGTTATGCCGCGTACACATGATCGGACATTTCGTCAACAAAACCGTGGATTTTTTTTCCAACAGAATGTTGGCTCAAACTTGTCTTGCATACACACGGTCACACAAATGTCGGAAATTCCAAACGTCAATAACGCGGTCACGTACAATACTACGATGAGCCGAAAAAAAATAAAGTTCAATGATTCCGAGCATGCGTAGAATTTTTGTGCATCGGAATTGCATACAGATGATCAGAATTTCCAACAAGAACTGTTGTTCTTTTGAACCAGCTCTCAAACATTTGTTGTCGAAAATTACGACAGCAAATGTCTGATGGAGCATACACACGGTTGGAATATCCGACCAATAGCTTACATCGAACATTTGTTGTCAGAAATTCCAGTCGTGTGTACACGGCATTAGAGTCTGCAAAAGACTTGAAACTGGGATGGAGGTTCACCTTCCAGCAGGACAACGACCCTAAACATACAGCTAGAGCTACAATGGAATGGTTTAAATCAATGCATATTCATGTGTTAGAATGACCCAAAGTCAAGACCTAAATCTAATTGAGAATCTGTGGCAAAACTTGAAAATTGCTGTTCACAGACGTTCTCCATACAATCCAACAGTTCTTGAGCTATTTTGCAAAGAAGAATGGGCAAAGATTTCACACTCTAGATGTGCAAAGCTTGTAGAGACATACCCAAAAAGACTTGCAGCTGTAATTGCAGGGAAAGTTGGTTCTACAAAGTATTGACTCAGGGGGGCTGAATACAAATGCACGTCACACTTTTCAGAGATTTGTAATAAAAAAAAAAAAGTTAAAACCATTTATAATTTTTCTTCCACTTCACTGCCACTTTGTGTTGGTATATCACTTAAAATTCACATTTACGGTTGCAACATGACAAAATGTGGAACTTTTCAAGGGCACTGTATATATTTTTTCCACGTTTACATAGAGGTTTGGGGCTGGTTCACTCCAGGATGCTGCGTTCCTTTCTGGTGCAATTTTGAAGCTCATTTAGCTCAAAATTGCAGCAAAACCTGGCGAAAGTAGTGCATACACCACTTTCAAAAGCCTTGCCCCATCTAAATGGCATGGTACTATGATACCATCCAAACCAGTGCCTACAAAGGCTATGCATTTGCAATCTGTGTTTGAGATACAATTAAAAAAGAGAAGTATGTTTGTTTTTATCTACCCATCATAGTTACCTAGGTGGATGCAGCATAGGTCCGATGCTGCATCTGTCCCCCCCCAGTGCCCCTGCACAGAGAACCGGGCCACCAAACATCGGCAATTATCTCAGCTTCATGAGCAGGAAGCTGCTGCCTTCCAGTCCATAGCTCTTTGCTCTGCGCCTCCCCCACACACTCACTGGAGCACTGAGCTGTGGAGGGGCGTGGAGCAGCTGTCTCAGGCTCTCAGTGGCTGGCTGAGACGGGCATCAGTCCAGGCACCTGCGGATCCAGACTATGTTGTCATGAGGACGCGGTGCCTGGACTGATTCCAGTGACATTAGCAGAGAGCGGACTTCAGACCGCTCTCTGCTGAAAATGGGTCACAGGAGTGCAAAACATACTGCACTCTTGTGACCCATAGGAGAAGCCCAGCCAAACAAGCTCCGGCTGGACCTCTCCTTTAACATTACATTGGCATCCGCAGCAGATCGCAAAAGCAGTGTGTTTTTTTATAAAAGTGTGGGAAACTTACATGGAATGTTTCTTTTCATGAACCACATTCTGGTGTGAACCGGTCTTTATCCCGTTTGCGACCACCCCACATACAATTACTGCAGCACGGCAGCCGATCTGCGCTAGATTAAGTATCCAATACGTGATCCGCGCTTCCGGGTAGGGCTGTGCTGTGATCTGTTAAAGCACAAACCGAGCAGTGGGTGATGGCCAATGAATGCTCCGTCATTCAGGGAATAGAGCTCAGTTTTAGCAGGACAAAAAAAAAAAACCCTCTAAGATCACTTAGTAAAAGCAGAACATAACACACCGTAAAACGTTGATAGGCACACATTTACCCCCTTGATCGCCCCTGGATGTTAACCCCCTTCCCAGCCAGTGTCATTAACACAGTAACAATGTATTAGTGTGACTATTGATGTCAGTGTCAATTAGTTTACCCCCCAGCCAGACTCAGCTAGTGTCAGACTGCCCGTCGTGCTATCACAGTCCCACTATAAGTCGCTGATTACTGCCATTAATCGTATGAAAAATAAATACAATTACAGTATTTAAACCAGACACTATAACTTTCACGCAAACCAAACATACACTTACTGTGATTTTTTTTTATTTTTTTTAATCAGACATGTAGCGGAATACATTTTGACCTAAATTTTACGAGGAAATAATATTTTTTGAATTTAGTATTGTATATGTTGTATAGCAGAAAAAAAAATGTGTCCCCAAATTTTGCATCCTTTTTCATTTAGATCACCACCCCCCCAGTGAAAGCTATTTGTGTGAATTGTTATTTTTTTTATAAAAAATGATAAATTACGTACAGTGTTATATGACTGTGCAAATGCCAGTTAAAGTAGCACAGTGTTGAATAGCAAAAAATTATCGGATTATAAAGGGGTAAATATTGGGGGGGGGGGGGGGGCGACTAGATTTGGATTTTGCCAAGCAGCGCTGAAAGGAATACCTTGACTGCTACATTTAAAGTTTCAATACATTAGTCACCGACCTGGAACAACCATAACATATCAACAGCCATGACTCTGCTGGCAGCTTGCATGTTCCAGGTCACTTATTCAGAACCTAAGACAGAAGCAGCCAGGCAACTAGCATTTTCAGGTCACCAATGGCAGCCTACATAACCCTGGAAATGAAAAATGTTTTAGGCCGATATCAGGAGGCAAGGAATGTAATGCAAACAGCCCAAATAAATAACAGCAGCCGAATACGCGTACAAATTAAAAAGACAAACCTACAATTAAATTTACAGAGAATATTACAATAACTTAATAAAAATGCTGTAGTTTTTTATTAAACGTAGTTTTGAGATAAGACAGTAGATTATCAGGAAGTGCCAATGTAAGTTTGTAATTCTCTCAGTTGTGCACAATTCTCATAAATGTTTCACAGATAGTATAGCAGCAGTTTAAAATATTCATACAGTTTTAAAAAGTTGACAATTTAAAATGCAAACCGTCTTTCTCATCAACAAAATGATCGGCACTTACAGATGTTCTTATTCAGAATGCTAGGAACCTACCCGCAGTCTAGGATTTTATGAAAGTATCAGCTGCTTTACATATGCAAGAGCGAGAAGACGGCCTGGGTGATAATATGCATGACTGGGCATTTATAAAAGGATGAGGTTTCATTTAAAGTACATCTCAATCAGACAAACTACATGTAAGAAAGGGGAAAGAGCGAGAGAAAGTGCCAAAAGGCCTAACAAAATGTTTCTCTTTTTTAAGTTTTGAATATAGCTGGGAACAAATAATATTTCTGTCAAGCTTTTCTTTTTGACCAAGTCCCCATTGAAGACATTATTTATCACTTACTGTCCTGGACAGCAAGGAAAACTCACAGAGGCTCCAACTCTTTTCCATTCCATCCAGGAATAATAGGAAAGGTTTTGGCTAAAGTGGAGCTTTAACTGTAGTAATCCACACAGACCAATCAGAAGATATATCGGACAGTACAGGGGGATTATAATTGGTTGCTCTGGCATAATGCACTTACAGGTACCCACTCCCAGTTGGATCACCACGGCAGTCCAAGCTGAAGTCTAGCCCCCCTGCCTTTCCTCACAGCCTCCTGGGAGATGTCACAGGTCCCAGAAAGCCGAGACCATTCACGAAGTGCAGAGGAGCTCGATCAGGGGAAGCAGATTATTTGTACCTACTGACTCATTTGTAAAGAACCGCTAAAGAACTGCTTTAAGGAGAAGAATTTCCAATGGGTGCCCACAGTATTAACCAGCTCAGGTCCGCCCCATAGCAGTTGTAACAGGGTGGCACCTGTGTGCTGGATCACATATATACATGATCTGGTTCTTCCAGGTAGGGCACACAACATGCACACAACCGGAGACTTGCGCCCACTGTGATCGCACACATAATTGTCCGCTGCCACCTGCCGATGACCGAGGCAGAACAACGATCTGCCTATGTATAAAGGTAGATCGCCGCTTTGTCAGTAGGGAAGGCATGGATTCTGTGTTCCTGCAAAGCAGGGGCATGGATCCAGGTCTTCTAGTAAAATCACCTACTACAGTTCAGAAAAACACAAGCTAGGCACACATTTAACCCTTTGATCCCCCCATCAACACCCTTCCCAGCCAGTGTCATCAGTACAGCGACCGTGCATATTTTTTTTTTTTTACCACTGATCGCTGTATTAGTGTAACTGGTCCCCAAAAAGTGTAAATTAGTGTCCAAATTACAATATCGCAGTCCCGCTATGAGTCATATTTACATATCAACCTAATTTTATGAAGAAATTTGATTTTATTTATATATATATATATATATATATATTATTATTATACAGGATTTATATAGCGCCAACAGTTTACGCAGCGCTTAATCGGGCCGGTATATATATATATATATATAGACACACGCACACATAGAGGTTGACCGATATGGGTTTTTCTCTGGCCGATGTCGATGCTGATATTTGGAAATCGGGGCGGCCGATGGCCGATAGGGTGGAGAGGAGATAATTGTATAGGGTGGAGAGGTGGGGTGCAGCCTGTCAGTGCCACATCAGTGCCCACTGGTGCAGCCTATCAGTATCCATTAGTGCCCACGAGTGCAACCTCATCAGTACCCACCAGTGGAGCCTATCAGTGTCCATAAGTTTCACATCAGTGCCCACCAGTGCCACCTCATTAGTACCCACCAGTGCAGCCTATTAGTGCCACCTCAATGGTGTCTATCAGTGCAGCCCATTAGTGTCCACCAGTGCAGCCCATCAGTGCCCACCAGTGCAGCCCATCAGTGCCCACCAGTGCAGCCCATCAGTGCCACCTCATCAATGCCCACCAATGCATCCCATCATTTCCCACCAGTGCATCACCACATCAGTGCCCACCAGTGCATCACCACATCAGTGCCCACCAGTGCATCACCACATCAGTGCCCACCAGTGCATCACCACATCAGTGCCCACCAGTGCATCACCACATCAGTGCCCACCAGTGCATCACCACATCAGTGCCCACCAGTGCATCACCACATCAGTGCCTCACATCAGTGCCCACCAGTACAGCCTAATGTCATTCACTGCCACCTCATCAATGCCCACCAGCGAAGCACTCCAGGCTCCGTTCCATCTCCTAGCCTAGCACAAGAAAGCTCCATTCGTCCCTGGCCCTGATGTGCTGCCTTGCCTCTGCCTACAATCCCCAGAATACAGAGCGGGCCGGTAACAGCCAATCGGCGGCCGCCGCTGCCGACATCCTCCACTCCACTCTGCCTACAAGCCCCAGAATGGAGCGCGGGCTTAACGTGGGCCTTCTACACCTTAACTTTTTCTTTTCTATAACAAATGCCTTTCTATACTGCTAGAAAAAAACAGTCCCCTTTCAAACACAGTCCCTTGCCCATAGTTTTACTTGAACTCACCTAATAAATATTATTACCTGAACAATCCCTGATAGGAAAAATTCTCTTTGGCGCTCCAAGCAACCCACGGCAATGCTTAGAACAAAAAACCCCAAGGCTTCTCTACAATACATTTCTTTAGAAAAGGAATGCTAGAATAAAAGGAATGCAAATACTTACAAAGTCAAAGTCACCATCTGGAGGAACCTTCCAGTTGTCGGGGAACACATTCTTGGATATAAGGAACTGGTCGTGGACATTCTGGTTATGATTCTCATGGGGCTTATTTTTGGAATCTTGTTTATCAAAGTAATCCATAAATGACGGTCGCGGCACTTGAGGAGAAGTTGCATTTCCTTAAAAATAAAAAATAAAGGATTAAATGTATATCAGCTTGGCAAAACAAACATTTATAAAAAATAAACAAAATATAAAGAATATCAATTATACTTTATTGAACCAAATGTTTAATTACAGTGATATGAGCAACAAGTGAAAGGATACAGTGATTTTTAGGATTTTGCTCAGTATGCCTTAGAAAGTTAGTTGTAGTCCCCTAAAGCAGTGTTTACTGACGCATTCATGGCAGCACACACTGGTTGTGACTCCGCCCCCACAACCTGACAGGATTGGTTAGCTATAAATTTGAAGGGGAGACGCCCCGCACCATTCTCTTTTTTTATCCTCACCTGACAAGATTGGACGAACAAGCAAGAAGCATGCCTCTTACCGCAAATCGCCCCAGCAGATTCAGCCTCTCCTGTTTGGAAGTCCCTCCTGTACAGTCTCTAAATGAGCTTTATGGTGGGAACCCTGTTCTGGTGGTCTCAGGGGCTCTGGAATTATACTGGCATCTGTAGCAAGCTTTAAAGAAGCTTCAAATCTCGCAGTGGCCCCCACTTTCGCTCTGTCTTTCCTTCCAGTGCAGTGTGTGCTTCCAGGTATTTGTATCATTACATTTACCACCTAAGGTTAGTCCGTTTTGTACCTTTGTCTGCCTGTTGTTTTTTTCTCAGCTCTGCTGAGCCCTGTGGTTCCTCTGACACCCCATATTCTCGGGGTCACCGCTGCGTACCTCTTGGCGCTCTGCGCATGCGCGCAGCTCAGTGATGACGCCGCCTGTCTCCTCTGCCCTCTTCCAAAATGGCGCCGGGCGAGCGGGACGCTTCTGCGCATGCGCGCGTCATTAAAAAAAAAAAGGAAAAAAGAAAGTCCTATTGCTCTGTAGTTCTGGCTGCAGCCCTGCTGCTCTGCTCTACTCAGAGTGAAGATTGCACCAGGTGTGTGCAGGCATGTCCCAGATCAGCCTGGGCTAATTGATTACACACACACACACACACAAAAAAAAAAAAGGAACAAATAGGATAGAAGATATAATACATTTATATATTAATTTATAACATACCATAGGAGAAAGTGTATCCATAATTAAACAATTAATATAATCCAAAAAACGATAGATATATGTATATAAAATTACTATATTAATTTAATAAATAGAAATGTTGGGGGGGGAACATATTGTAATGTTTTCCCTTCTCTCTTTTTTTTCCCCACCTTTTCGGGCTGTCTCTCTGCTATCCTCATGGGGGCCACTGCCCTCGCAGACCACCATCAGTTGACCAGGTATAGAGGCCGTCCAGAAGGTGGTAAGTAGAGGGGAGACAAAAAAGAGAGCCTGGCCACTGACGCTACAGTTTTGGTAGCCCTATCGGGTGAAGAGACGCAAGTTTGCGGCACAGAGGGAGATTCTAGCCATGCTTCCGGCAGAAGGCGCAAGAAGTCGCTCAAGGTTACCCTCTTTCAATCAATTTCTTCAATCAAGGCATAGCCGCTCGCGTCACAGCACTCCCGTCATAGTCGGTCCCACCGCAGACGATTACCTTCATCCCAGACAGAACTATCTTACCCGCACCACGGCAAATGTTTGCCAAATATGCGGGGCGCCAGCCTTGCCAGGGGAATTGGCCTGCCGCTCGTGCTTCATTGAAGTAACCAAGGATTCAGAGGCCAGAGTAGATACCGAGCTCCTAGGAGAATCGCCACAGGGATCATATGTGGGCGATCCTTCCCCAAGCACATCGCCCGGCCGTTACGCCAGGCTGCAGTAACCCTCTCTAAGAATGAGGAGTGTGAGCAGGCGTCGGACTGTCTCTTTTTGGTTGAACCATTTGCCCATTCAGTCAAGGAAGCGATCGGCTGGGAGGAGGTTATGGCAGAACTTCTGAAGGTTCAGAAATATTTCCCGGTGCTGAAAAGGGGGTCCAGAATCATTTCCCTTCATCGAAGAGCTGGAAAACCTCATAAAGGATAAGTGGGGGGGATCGCATAAGCGGCCCAGTATGAGCAACAAGTTTGCAGATTGTACCCCTTGTGGGAGTCTAAGATCGATTCTTTGATCAATGGTCGATTCATCTTTAATGCGACTCGCTAGAGACGTTTCTCTACCGATTAAAGACGCAGTTACCTTCCGGGACGCTCTTGATCGTAAAATCAATATAGAACTGAAGAAAGCCTGCTCCACGACAGGAGACGCTTGTAGGCCGGCTATCACCACAGCGGCAGTCGCTAAAACTATTGCTGCATAGGCGGCTAATGTTGAGAATTTCATTCTAGAAGAAGGAGAAGATATTCTCCTCCCTGCAGGAAAATTAAGTTGGCTTACGGCTCCTGAGGGGGCGACTTCATGGCTGGGAAGAGCCTTATGGCTGAGACCCTGGATAGCGAAGGCAGCGTCAAAATTAACTGGTGCAAAATTCCATATGGCGGCTGAAGTGTATTCGGCACAAAAATGGACTCGGCCATCTCCAAGGTTACCGGGGGAAAGTCCGGGCTGATTCCCTCCGATAGGAAACCAGAGCCCCAGAAGGGCCCCGCTTACAGGCGTGATCTTCCTGTCAAGTACAGGGATGTTAGATCCTACCGCCCCGGCAGGGAATTTAGGAGGGACTGGAAGACTTGACCCTCCTTATGTAGATACAGTAAGCCAATCACAGCTGGGGAACAGCAGAAGTCCTTTTTGAGGGTTCGTCTGCCCACCCAGCTCAGTTGAGCACCAGACTCAAGAGATTCGCTCGGATATGGGCAACTCGTATAACATATCCATGAACACTATCCTCTATCAAGACCGGTCACAATTGGAAATTCATGGGCACATTGCCAGGGAACACATTCCAGCCTACCAAGTACTTCCACACCAGAAAGGGAGGGGGTTTTATTCCCCTTTATTTCTGGTACAAAAAAAAAGGGGATCTACGTCCAGTCTTGGACCTAAAGAAGTTCAACAGACGATCAAAATAGAGGCCCTCAGATTGGAAAAGCCTTCAGTCCATTTTGTTGTCAGTGGACGTGGGAGACTGGATACTATCTCTAGATTTTTCGGACGTTTACCTTCACATCCCAGTTCATCTTACCTTCCAGAGGTCCCTTCGGTTCTCAATCGATCAATCCCATTTCCAATTTTGGTGCCCCCCATTCGGCATCGCCTCAGCACCCAGAGCATTCGGCAAGTCAGGGTGTTCCTAGGGGCAGAATAAAATACCAGGTTGTACCAGGTGCAACTCCCTCAAGAGAGGCTGAAGCCCTTGCTCCAGAAGATACAGAGTCTGCTATCATGCAGACGTCTAACTGTCAGAGCCTGCCTCAGTACCCTGTGGTCCATGTCAGCATCCATACCCTTGATACAGTGGCCCCTGTGGCACATGCAAGTCTTACAGAACGCCTTTCTCAGGCAGTGGAATAGAACGTCAATACTCCAAACCATTCACATCCCGAACTGGGTAAAGCAATTGGTATGGTGGTGGACACACCCGTCCGACCTCGGAGTCCATTCCAAAAGTTCCCCCAAGTCCAGAAGTAGTAACATCGGACGCCAGCCAGGGGTGATGGGGTCCACACTATCTAGACCGAGTAGCCCAAGGACAGTGGCATTTTCGGGCTCAGGGCATAGTGTCAAATATTTTAGAGCTCAGAGCAGCCTTTCAGGCCCTCCTGGCCATTGCGCCTCTTCTAGAGAGGAAGAGTGTCCTGATCAGGATGGACAACAAGTAGCGGTGTCATGTATCCAGAGACAGGGGGGCATCAGGAGTCGCACGCTTCAGGAGGAAGTTCGCCCATAATGGAAGGGGCACAAGTGCACCTGTTAGATCTGTGGGGAGTATGCGTCCCAGCAACACAGAATTCGTTGGCCAACTACCTAAGCCGAGAGACACTTTCAAACAACGAACGGTCCCTGAACCAACAGGTATTCTCCATTCTTACGAAAACTTGTGGAGTACCAGAAGTCGACCTAGCGGCCACGCCAAAGAACTCCAAGTGTCAGAGGTTCCTGTCCAGAGCCCACTTTCCATTACCTGAAGGGACAAACTGCCTAGTTCTTCCATGGAGCTGCGAGCTAGGGTACATTTTTCTTCCAACTTCTCGGATTACAAGATTCCTGTCCCTACTTCGGAAGTCCTCAGACACGGTTATTGTACTAATACCGTTCCGGCTGGAGAGGCCATGGTTTACGACCCTGCTACAACTAGGTACGCGGCCTCCAATACATCTTCCAGTAACCTGGGATCTCATACATCAGAGGCAATTCTTCCATCTAGCCCAGAGAAGCTGCTTTTGCCAGCTTTGAAGCTGAGAGGGCTAGGTTAGGGGAACTAGGATACTCTCAGGAGGTAATATCAACCTTAGTACAAGCTCTAAGGAGCTCGACTGATGTCACCTATACTAGGATCTGGGAGAGGTTCGTGTCATCGCAGCAAAGAGATTGGAATCCCATCTCAAATTCTTGAATTTCTTCAGTCAGGGCTTAACAAGGGCCCGGGCTTGGGCACCCTGAAGGTGCAAGTATCTGCCCTTTCAGCCATGACAGGTACTAGATGGGCTCTTCATCATCCAGTCACTCTGTTCCTCAGGGCCTACGTAAGATCAGACCACCTAGGAGGCCAGCCTTTCCAACAGGGGATCTCTGTGTAGTACTCGAGGCCCTGTCCAATCCACCTTTTTCTCCATTCAACTTAGTCTCACCATGGAACCTAGCTCTGAAGATGGCTTCCCGTATTGCTATCACCTCAGTTAAGAGGGCGTCGGAGATACAAGCACTTATGGCTATGGAACCCCTATTTAGTGTTCTTCCCTGACAGAGTGGTTCTGAAGCCCTCAGACCATTTTTATCCAAGGGTAACTTCCTCCTTTCATTATAACCAGGACATCGTCCTTCCGTCTTTTACTAATGAGAGGGGCGAGTCCCATGACTAGGATGTCAAGTCTACCATCTCCAGTTACGTCACAGCTACATCTCAGGAAGACGGATTCTCTCGATTATCCCACACGGGAGCAGACGAGGTCAGCCAGCTACCTCCCGTACCATTACCTCTTGGTTGTTAAAGCTATCAAAGAGACCTATTCCATCCAGCAACTTACGACTCCTAGAGGGCATTAGGGCTCATTCGACAGGGGCAGAGGCCACTTCTTGGGCAGCATATTGCGGGACTTCACCGGAAACCATAGGCAGAGCAGCAACTTGGTCTTCCCAACACATCTTCATTTCTTACTACAGAGTGAATTCTGCTCTCCTGGCTACCGTCGACTTCGGCAGATCTGTTCTTAGAGCCAATTCCTCAGCGCTATAAAGAATAAATCACCGGGAAGCATATTCCGGCATCACCGGGAAGCATGTTCCGGCATCACCGGGAAGCATGTTCCGGCATCACCGGGAAGCATGTTTCGGCATCACCGGGAAGCATGTTCCGGCATCACCGGGAAGCATGTTCCGGCATCACCGGGAAGCATGTTCCGGCATCACCGGGAAGCATGTTCCGGCATCACCGGGAAGCATGTTCTGGCATCACCGGGAAGCATGTGCTACTATGGACGTGTTTTCAAAATAGTTACACTCCTTCCAACAAACACAAATTCTTTGCATATATACTAAAATACTTGCATTTCTGTGTACTGTAGTATCTTTTCACTTAGTCAGTATACAAATTCTTGCATTGTTTAAAGTGATTGATAACCCTTACATATACCAAACCTTATATAACCAATCTTCCTACATAAGTTGTATCTGTTTATCTCCGGTCTTCACTACAACCAATCGAAGTGCAAAAGGAGCATGCCCACACATGCACCTCCTATAACATTGTAGCTTGCAGTGGGGGGGCACCATGAAAAAAGGAGTAGATAGCATCATTGGAGGACCTCACAAGAGGCGGTAAGGGGAGGCTCTACAAAATTTCCTCACAAAAAGTCTGATCTGCAGTAACTGCTACAATGCTGCAACTTTATTACAGTTTAACGTAAGAAACTGATACAGCACTCAATGAAGAAGCTTGAAGAAATTGCATTAAAAAACTCTTGCTTGATACCCGAGACTTTAGCCTTGACCATCAAACAGTTCAAGAAGGAACATCGAAGGGGAAGTAGATATTGGTGTATAAATGTTTTGAAGCCTAAATTAAGTCCTACAGGAGGTTAATATAAGTGAATAATGTGGGTATTATGGGTACTCATGTTTCCTCCCACACTCCTAAGACCTGTTGGTAGGTTAGTTAGCTCTAAATTGGCCCTAAAATGTGTGCATAGAAATGTGTATGTAGGGACCTTAGGATTTTAGGTTTCTTGAGGGCAGGGACTGATGTGACTGTACAATATGTAAAGTACTATAAAAATGGAGGTGCTATATAAAATACCTACAATAGACAAAAGCATATTTGTAAAATAACTTATTTTTCAGATGTACAGTTTTAGTATGAGTAATGCAGCTTTTGTTTTGCTATCCACAAAACCCCATGTTAGCTTGCTCTGTGTGAATTGCCTGCAGGCTCTGGAAATGTACATGTATTTGCCAGCTCCCATGAATATGTAATAATATAAAGCATAAATGATCCTAAATTATCTATAGGTCTACGGATTGTAACAGACTGCATAACACTGAGAAACAAAGGGAGCGTGACCACCTGTATCCATTATTCCAGGGAATGTTACATGAATGAATGACTTCTATCAGAAACTGCCCCTTTCTTACTTGTAACAGCTTAAAGAAATGGCTTTTAAAGTAATTACCTTCCAAATAAATATGATTGCACTATATCACCAATAAAGCATCTTAACCACTTCAGACCCGTGCTATAGCCGAATGACGGCTACAGCGCGGGTCTGAATATTCAACCCGCCGCCATTCGACGGCCACCCCTTTGCGCTCCAGAGTGCGCAGTGGGGAAGCTCTGTGTTGGCCGTGTCCCTTGGACACAGCCAATCACAGATCGCGGCGAACGGCCAATCAGTGTGGCCGTTTGCGATGCAATCTGTGCGGCGAATGAGAGATGATCTCATATAGAGATCATCTCTCATTGCCGTCTTACACAGAGACAGCATCCTGTCTCTGGAGAGGAGGAGACTGATCTGTGTTCCTTGTACATAGGGACACAGATCGATCACCCCCCAGTCACCCCCCTCCCCCCACAGTTAGAACACTATGTAGGGAATACATTTAACCCCTTCCTCACCCCCTAGTGTTAACCCCTTCAATGCCAGTCACATTTATATAGTAATTAGTGCATATTTATAGCACTGGTCGCTGTATAAATGTGAATGGCGCCAAAAATGTGTCAAAAGTGTCCGATGTGTCTGCCATAACGTCGCAGTCCCAATAAAAATCGCAGATCGCCGCCATTTTTAGTAAAAAAAAAAAAAATAATAATAAAAAAAAATTCCCTAATGTCCCCTATTTTGTAAGCGCTATAGCTTATTGCGATTTTGTTTATAGCGCAAAACATAAAAACTGCACAGGCGATCAAATACCACCAAAAGAAAGCTCTACTTGTGGGGAAAAAAGGACGTCAATTTTGTTTGGGAGCCATATCGCACGACCTCGCAATTGTCAGTTAAAGTGACGCAGTGCCGGAAGCTGAAATTTCACCTGGGCAGGAGGGGGGTATATGTGCCCAGTAAGCAAGCGGTTAATCCACGTGAATATTACTTTAACTTTCTCGAGCTTCGTTAAAAGTTAGATGCCTCTAGAAAACTTTTCAGTAAAATTTCAGCTCCCCATATCTTCTAAAGTCCCCAAAGAAACAACATGGCATGTAAAGGCAAAAGAACAGCATTCAAAGAAAAAAAATTGTCTAGTGGAAAAGCTTAATGCACAACAAGGAAAACAGAGACTAGTAACTGTTTGTGATTAGAGTTATAATTAGCTTGTCCTCAGAATGCACAACACATGCCAGATTTTCCTCATATAAAGATCCCTACTACATAAAGATACAACTGTTATTTTACCAACTCCATGAAAGCAACCCGCTTTTAGAATCTTTATTCTAAATCAGAGATGTTATAAGTTTAGTGCATCATAAAATGATCAGGAAAGTCATAGGTGGATCCTGGTGAAAGGTGACCCTTCAGTTGTCTAAAGGCCCGTACCCCAGATATGAAAATTGGAAGTAAAATTTTGTCCGAACGAACGATCTGCAGCTTTTCGGATCGTTAGTATGGTGCTTTCGACAGCCCTTTCCAATTTTACGGAATGTGCAGGATGCGCAGACTATAACATTTTTGGCATATGTGAACACAATGTCCGATTTTCGTTTAATTAGTATGGTTTTCGTCCAAGAAAAAAAAATCTTAAGAGCAAGACTACACATGCACACAAACAAAATAATACATACAAAATTATTTAACACATGAGAACACCTCTGAAGTTGTATTCTGTCGTATGAGAATTTTCGTACAGTGAGTAACCTCTTCACTTCACGACATGAGACTAGCATGCAACAAAATACGAAAGGTCTGAAAATCTGATTGTGTGTACGAGGTGTTCACAGCATCTCCCCGCAGGGATGTAGTCCCAAGGGAGGCCGCGAGCACGCTGATTAACCCCTAGCCAGAACAGCTCGGATGATGGGGCAAGCTTACGGAGGAGGAACAGAAAGTGAGAAATTCAGACAAAGAAAAAATTTAAAAGGAAAATCGAAGGAAAAGGTAAGTGAACCAACAAAGCACTAGCTTAAAGGAACATATTTAGAAAAGAAAAAAACAAACCTTTAGAACCCCTTTCTCAGTCCTGACACAGCCTATTCTGGGGATTCCTAGTGCTTATACCTCTCTCCTGTTTCCTCCATAAAATATTAAAGGGCTAAAGTTACCACATAAGACTCAAAAGAAATCCTTGTTTGTGGATGAAAATATGCTTAACCGACAGATATGGTAAGGGTTCTTTACTGAAACAATTGTGAAAATGGTCTTCCAAAGGAACTATTTGTAGCACATTTAAACCTTTCAAAGGGTTTAAGAAATACAAAACAACATAAATGGCAATTTGCCATTTACTTGCCACGCTCCAAAGTAAAGGAAAACTCTCCAGAAAGTTATTGCCAGAACAAATGTCCCAACTGAAAGAATTCCCCTCTAATCCTTTTCCAGTGATGTTGCAAGTGAATTCCAGCTTCCTCTCGTGTGGCTGATCAAGGGGGTGAGGAAACAGATACACCCGAGGGAGAAGCAGCATCACTGGACAATGAAGCCTTCAGCAAGGTGGTGCGTGCAAGTGCACTGTACAGAGGTTGGAACCACATTGGCCTGCCGAACACTCTCCTAGCACTTTATCATCACATGGAGCATCAAGCCATTTCTCAATAGTAATGTCTTTCAAGGCTCTGCATCTTTCTAAAGCTTTCTCGAGAAAGAGCCACATAAATGGCAGGGTTCAAAGCATTACACCGATTCAGCTGGCTTGCCTTATTCCCATTGTGCATTCTGGTGCCATCTCTTCCTCAGGTAAATGATGTCCACACACGCCCAGTGATCTACGTGATGTAAAAGAAAACATGATTCACCAGACCAGACAAACGGTCTTGCTTTGTAGTCCAGTTCTGATGCTCATGTACCTGCTTTTGGCTGTGGACACGGGTCAGCATGGGCCCCCTGACCCATGCAACACAACCCTATATGCAACAAACTTTGATGCTCTATGTGTTTTGACACTTTTTAAATCGGAACACGCATTAACATTTTAAGACATTTGTGCTACAGAAGCTCTGCCATTGGATCGGACAACATGGGCCAGCTCTTTGCTACCCACATGCACCAATGAGCCTTGACTGCCATAGCCTTTTCGCTGGTTCTCCTTCCTTGGTCCATTTTTGGTAGTTTCTAGCCACCACAGACTTGGAACATCCCAAAAGGGCTGCAGTTTTGGAGTTGTTTTGACCCAGTTGTCTAGCCCAGTGTTTTTCAACTCCAGTCCTCAAGGCACACCAACAGGTCATGTTTTCAGGCTTTCCATTATTTTGCACAGGTGATTTGATCAGTTTCACTGCCTTAGTAATAACCACAGCCATTTCATCTGAGGGAAATCCTGAAAACTTGACCTGTTGGTGTGCCTTGAGGACTGGAGTTGAAAAACACTGGTCTAGCCATTACAATTTGGCCCTTGTCAAAATTGCTGAAATCCTTACGCTTGCCTGTTTTTTTCTGCTTTCAACAAGTCAGCAGGGACCAGGGACAACAACATGGTTGATGAGTGCAAAAGGAGATTAAAAGAAAATAGGGCTGTGAAAATCCTTTTTTACATTTTCCATAAGTAGCACATGGGGTTACCGTCTTCATTTTCTAGACAATATTTACTTGTCTTTTCCCATTTATTCAAATGGATAGTAAGAGCAAAGAACCCATGTTATAACCATAGTGCAGAGTAGGGTTCTCAACTGTACAAACATCTCATAAAAGGGAAGAGATCCTTCACCAGTTTTTTTTGTATTAGAATATTTGTTTAGCTGAGGGTAAAATCAGTAGTGGGTCAGAAAATAGTGATGATCTACAAAAGTGCAGACAAATGTATCATCTCCTGTCATTTTTGGTTAAGATCTGCCATAGCCTAGCTTTAGCAAATTGTGAACCCCAGTAAAAGCAAATAATCCCCTATTAACCACTTGCCTACTGTGCACATACACCCCCTTCCTGCCCAGACAAAATGTTAGCTTCCAGGACTGCGTCGTTTTAACTGACTATTGCACGGTCGTGCGACGTGGCTCCCAAACAAAATTGACGTCCTTTTTTTCCCACAAATAGAGTTTTCTTTTGGTGGTATTTGATCGCCCATGCGGTTTTTATTTTTTGGGCTATAAACAAAAAAAAGAGCGTACATTTTGGAAAAAAAATATATATATTTTTTACTTTTTGCTATAATAAATATCCCATTTAAAAAAAAAAAATGTATCTCAGCTTAGGCCGATACGTATTTTTCTACATATTTTTGGTATTTTTTTTTTTTTTTTAAATCGCAATAACCGCATAGTGACTGGTTTGCGCAACAGTGATATTGCCTACAAAATAGGGGACATAATAATTTTTTTTTTTACTAGGAATGGCGGCAATCTGCGATTTTTTTCGGGACTGCGACATTATAGCGGACACATCGGACACTTTTGACACATTTTTGGGACCATTCACATTTATAGAGCAATTAGTGCTATAAATATGCATTGATTACTGTATATATGCGACTGGCAGGGTAGGGGTTAACCACTAGGGGGCGGGGAAGGGGTTAAATGTGTAGCCTAGTGAGTGTTCTAACTGTAGGGGGTGACCGATCTGTGTCCCTATGTACAAGGGACACAGCATCGGTCTCCTCTCCCTGACAGGACATGGATCTCTGTGTCTACACACAGAGATCCACGGTCCTGCTCAGTTACTGGGTAATCGCGGGTGCCCGGCGGCCATCGCGGCCATGCACATTGTGTTCCCAGTAACGTTACGGGAGCGCGCGCGCCTCCTAGCGGCTTTAAATGACAGGACGTCATATGACGTCCTGTCAGAACAATAGAGTATTTCTGACAGGTGTCAAGGGGTTAAGAGTGTGCCACAATCTATTTTTTTTCTTTTAACAGTGCAGCAGTCACCAATTAAAGTTGTGCTTGAAAGGACTAACTTCTGGCACTATCCGGTTATAAAGTATGGTTATCATAGGGCTCTCATGACCTCCTCTTCTCTGCTCTTGGTCACTCCCTCATGTTCAGTGCCCTCACAGCAAGCAGCTTGCAATAGGGGCACCCAAATTACAGCTCCCTGTGTCCATTCAGACACAGAGCCCCGACCTGGCCCGATTAGCTAGTTGATAGCAGCCGCCAATGGTTTCCCTGCAGCATCTCAGGCAATCAGGAGGGAGAATCTCTGATGGCTGAGACTCTTGTGGACATCGCTGGACAGAGAAGGACCTTGGGTAAGTGTTAGGGAGCTGCTGCACACAGAAGGCTTTTTATTTTAAAGCATAGAATGCATTAAGATAAAAAACCTTCTTCCTTTACAACCCCTTTAAGCACCACCGGCAGTGGTAGGACCTGGTCTGTGAAAACCCTCAGTTCTTTCTCTGCCAATCCAATTCAGCAAACACTTACATGTATGAGCCTCACAGGTGCCCTCTTAAAGTGGCTATGACCTAGCTGCAGTATTATTGAAGCCATGATGTCACAACCCCTTCCAAAAAAGTTACTGAAAAAAGTTTTACTCGTTTTTTTTTTGGGGAAGATGGAAATTGAGCGCATCCCGTGTCCAGGTTCAAAACGAATTTCCACCCAAAGCTAATATTGTATTTTTTTGTCATTAAAGGGTTGAGTAGGTCTTTTGTAAAATTCCAAGGATAACATTTCCCTGCAGTGGCTTGCCTCTCATTCCCTTTACCAAGTCCATAAAGAAGATGTTAACCTTTTGCAGCTGCAATACATAATTGTTTTATCGTCATTCTGGAAATGTTATCAGATGGGAAAGAAACCTATAATTTGGCCTTTAAAAAGCAAGGAAATTGGAAACCTGGTGAGGATAACCACCGGAGTCCCCGATCACTGCAAAAAGCCATCATCCAATTCTCCTTGCCAGCAGCCAGGCAACACCGAAACAATTTTGGGTGGAGCTTGGAAATTACATAAGGACCATCAAGCCAAAATTTTTGCTTGTAATATGGCACTAGGGACTCTGTATGAAGATTTCGAACTGCAGCCAAACTGTCAACACTATTGTACACCATGATGATAGCTCAAGAAAATAATGCTGATTATTGGGATTGATTTATTCCACACTTGTGCTGAAGTGCTAATCTCATTTTCCTTTGTCTCCCATGTGAGAAAATAGTTTAGCGCTGTTTTCCACGATTGAGTACTTCTGAACGATCCCCTTGCTGGAACGAGCACACGCTTCTCATGTCCAACATCTTTTTAGCACATTGGTTTGAGGTGGGATCAGCGTTTTGTATCAAAATAACACAGATGAGGGGAGCAGTTTATTATTACTGGATCAAACAATGAATTTAAAGCTTTAGGAGTAGAGACCCCAAGTGTATCTGAAAACAATTAATATTAATATATTGCATTAATTATTTAGATCCAACCAAAGGCTTGAGGGGAAAAAAGCAGCTAAAGGATAATGAATTAAATATCAGCCTTTTAAATGAAATGCTATACAAAATCAAGGCTGGGAAAGCAGTGCAGCAAAATATAAAGTAACAGCACAAAAGTGGAGTTTTGCTAAAAATGGTGCAAACGCGATACTCAGGGCTCATCGTCACCAATGACCAATAAGAATGATGAGTAAGGAGATATTGGAGGCAGATACATATTGCTGCAGGCAAGTGCCGTTTATATACAGCGCGAAACAGTCAATTAGCGCTCAACCGTCACTGTCAGTGCAGAAGGATGTCATGGTTTTGCCTAGAGGATGTGCTGATGGGAAAGGCTCAAACAGCAGGATTCGCTGTATGTGGGCGGCAAGAGGGAATAAGTGCTGAGTTTTCTACATTGAATAAATGCTGACGTGCTTCTGCAGAACTGGTGTGTAGTGTTTATTTATAACAGATGGTCAGCCAACAAGGAACGTATATCCTTAACACCTCTGTTAAGGGTTAATTTACATGGCCAACGTTAATCTCACGACACTTAATGATTTAACAGCTTGTATAAAATTATCTTGTTATAATCAATATGCCTCAACGAGGGGTTAAAATGCTCACACAATAGAATGACAGCTCCCATGTTTAGCCCTAAAGACTGCGTATGCCTTCTGCTTGTGTGACTGCTCTAAAGGGGGATGCTTGGTTAAAGCCGAACTCCAGTAAGAAAAACAAAACAAGCACTGAAGGAATTGAATTGGTATTACTGCCATGCAACTAGCTATGGCAGCTTCCAGATTTTCGCAGCATTTGCTCTGCAAAGTGCTTAGCATTGTTCTGCATCAGGTTGCAATTGCCTGGCATCACACAATGCTTTGACATACTGCTTCCTGAGGGTTGTATGTACATATAGTGAAGGTGAAGGTACTCTCTACGTACTTAGCAGTCCTTCACCTGATGTTACTATTCTTTTCATTTAGGATTTGGTTGCACACACCCCCCTTGTTGTAGTTATATGCTTTGGCTGCCATGTCTGCCCTTAGCTTTTCGCCTAATTGGTCCAGGGGAAAACGGATATATACCCTGCCTCAACTCCGGATGCGATAGCTGTATCTGGATCACTTTTTAAACCTGCTGCCGGACCTGGACTTAAAGGGTCACTAAAGGAAAACATTTTTATTGTTTTAAAATAACAAACATGTTATACTTACCTCCACTGTGCAGTTCGTTTTGCACAGAGTGGCCCCAATCCATGTCTTCTGGGGTCCCTCGGCGGCTATCTCTGGTCCTCCCCGCAATTACTCACCACAGTCATGCGAGAGCTCGCATGGTCGTTAGTAATTGCGGGCGCGCTCCCGTGATACAGCGAGCAGCCATATCACTCGGCCCCACCCCTCGTCGCGCTGCATCACTGGATGTGATTGACAGCAGAGCCAGCCAATGGCCGCGCTGCTCTCAATCCATCCGCTCCAAGCCAATCAGCGGCTAGGCTGAGCAGCAAAGAGGATCTCCAAGCCAATCAGCGGCTAGTCTGAGCGGCAAAGAGGATCTCAGGACCGCGCGTGGGACTTTCGAGGGGTCAGGTTAGTATAAGGGGGGCTCCTGTCTGACATGAACTCACTTTAACAATGCTCACCACCTCTGAGCAAAATATCCCCATATAACACAGGTTATTGGTAAAAATAGAGAATAAGCTGGGAAATCCTCCCAACTCATCTGTTATCTGAACTCCTGCTATTCTGTTCTACAATGGACAAGTATTGACCCAGCCCACAGCTCACTAGAGGACAAAAAAATCAGGGTTTGGGGTTTATGTTAGAGATGAATTCAGAGAATGCCCATGTTCATCCCTAGGTGCAGGTCTTTTGCTGAAATGACTGTTTACAGGGTATAGAGACATAATAGTTAACTGATTCCTTTTAAAAAGGATTAAAAATAGATAAAAAAATCAATCATATAATGTGCCTGCAGTTTCAGTTTTGTTTTTCATCTAGTTCCATGCTTCTGTGAAGTACAGAGACACAGAGCCAATACAGGGCAGTGTTTGTTTTTAAAATGAAACCGATTGTTCCGAGAGGTTTTAGACACACAGTAATCACACACAGAACAGAGAAGGATTACAGCAACATCATAGCAAAAACAAACAATGAGGATATGAAACCAGGTAAAGGAAGCTATTTAGCTAAAAAAAAAAAAAAAAATACCTTTAGTGACGCTTTAAGCAATTTCAAGGCTTAACCACTTCAGCCCCGGACCATATTGCTGTCCAAAGACCAGAGCACTTTTTGAGATTCGGCACTGCGTCGCTTTAACTGACAATTGCGCGGTCATGCGACGTGGCTCCCAAACAAAATTGGCGTCCTTTTTTTTCCCACAAATAGAGCTTTCTTTTGGTGGTATTTGATCATGTCTGCGGTTTTTATTTTTTGCGCTATAAACAAAAACAGAGCGACTATTTTGAAATAAAATGCAATATTTTTTACTTTTTTCTGTAATAAATATCCCCCAAAAATATATAAAAAATTTTTTTTATTCTTCTACATATTTTTCGTAAAAAAAATCGCAATTAGCGTTTATTGATTGGTTTGCGCAAAAGTTATAGCGTTTACAAAATAGGGGGTAGTTTTATGGCATTTTTATTATTATTTTTTTTTACTAGTAATGGCGGCTATCAGCGTTTTTTTTCGGTACTGCGATATTATGGCGGACACTTCGGACACTTTTGACAAATTTTTGGGACCATTGGCATTTTTTTAGCGATCAATGCTATAAAGATGCATTGGATTACTATAAAAATGCCATTGGCAGTGAAGGGGTTAACACTAGGGGGCGGGGAAGGGGTTAAGTGTGTTCCTATTTGTGTTCTAACTGTATGGGGGGGGTGGACTCACTAGGGGGAATCACTGATCTTCTGTTCATACATTGTAAGAACAGAAAATCAGCGTTTCCCCCGCTGACAGGAACGAGCGCTGTGTGTTTACACACACAGCTCCCGTTCCCCGCTCTGTAACGAGCGATCGCGTGTGTCCGGCGGCGATCGTGCCCGCCGGCACACGCACGGGACTCGGGGGCGAGCGGGGGACGCGCGCGCGGGCCGCCGGCACGCACGCGCCCCCTAGTGGCCGTCGAAGGTGGCGACGTAGAGCTACGGGCTCTCGCGCACCAGTGCCGACCTGCCACCGTATTACTGCGGCAGGTGGTCGGCAAGCGGTTAATTAACTTGAATTTAAGATTCTTCCATGTGGAAAATTCAGTCTTTAGGAAACTATCAATGCAATTTTAATGGGAATGTGAATATGACTGGTGATAAATCAAGTTGAAAGAGAGAAAGGTAAACACAGCTCACATCTAAGGAGTTATGTGAACTATATATCATTTGGATCAGGGTTCCTTAACTGGGGTTCCACTGCTATTGCAACAAATTTATATCCACCGAATGAGGTGCTTGTTACCTCCTACAGACACCATTTATTTAATATTGTCTGGCAGTAGGGAATAAGGCCGAAGCTAGTTCAAATTTATGATGGCGGCCATCTAGAAAATATCTATAGCCCCATTAGTTACAAGATGAGTGGCTGCCAGGCTGTGATGCCCCAGATAGATCAAGCCAGAGGTACGGCAGCCCATATTTCACTGAAACTGTCACTGCTATCCACATAAAATAATACTAAAAAGGTTGCACTTAGCCTCAAATATTTGAAGTCCTCTTCTCATGCGGTCAGCATGAGTAAAGGAGTGCCAATAACCAGCTTCTCTAAAAGGGACATGTGCACTGATTATCAGTGTCCTGATTATCAGTGCATTCCAAACAGTGCCCCCCAGTGCTGCCAATATGTGCCCACCAGTGCTGCCAATCATTGCCTTATTAGGGTCTCCTACCAGTGCCGCCTCCTCAGTGCCCACCAGTGCAGCCCATCAGTGCCCATTCGTGCAGCCTAATCAGCACACATTAGCGAAGGACAAAAATTGCAGGGTTGCCAAATTTTATAACAAATATTTTTGTGGGTTTTGTTTCCACATTTTTGGTCTGTTTTTGTTTATTTAGCAAAAAAATAAAAAACACAATGGTGTTAATACCACCAAAAGAAAGCTATATTTGTGCCAGAAATAGGTTCTCAAAAATGCAAAACAGAAGGGCCCCTGCCCCTAAATGCCTGTAAACTACCTAATGTGCATGGACACTTCTGCCCCGTACACACGATCGGAAATTCCGACATCAAAAGTCCGATGTGAGCTTTTGAACGGAAATTATGACCGCGTGTTTGCTACATCGAACTTTCGCTGTTGGAATTTCCACCAACAAAAGATTGAAAGCAGGTTCTCAAATTTTCCAATAGTCTGTAGCAATTCTGACGCGCAAAACTCCAATGCATGTTAGAAACAATTTGACGCATGCTCGGAAGCATTGTACTTAAATTTCTCAGCTCGTCGTAGTGTTGTACCTCACCGTATTTTTGACGGACAAAAGTTCTGAAATTTTTTTTTAGTGACCGTGTATATGCAAGCCAAGCTTGAGCGGAACTCCGTCGGAAAAACCATCCAAGGTTTTTCAGACGGAAAATCTGATCGTGTGTACGCGGCAATAGGGCAAACTCTTCTAGGAGCAGAATTTTTGTTAAGTTAGTGTGCATGGAGCCTCATTGATAACGGTAAACAGTACAAATAGAGAGTGTGAATCTCCCTAACCGGGGTAGACAGAAATGAAAACTGTTGGGGGTTCTAATCCATCTTTACTCTATCCAAAACTCAAAACAAAGGCCCAGATTCACAGAGCAATTACGCCTGTCTAACTGGTGTTAGACAGGAGTAATTTCAAATTTTGCGCGCCGTATCACTAGTTTGAATCCTCAAACCATGATACGGCGTCTTCGGGCTTCGATTCGAGAGGCTTACGTCCTCGTAAGCCTTCGGATCTACACTGCGATATTTTTGCGGCCGCTGGGAGGAGTTCGCGTCGTTTTCATGCGTCGGGATATGCAAATGAGTTTTTACGGCGATCCACGAAGGTACGAGTGTCCCTCGCAATCGCCTACGTCATTTTTTGGCTATGTAATGTTAGAGGAGCTTTTTGCTGGTCTAACAGTGCGTAACCCATGTAAAGTATAGCCGTCGTTCCCGCGTCGATTTGAAAATTTTTTTTTTTTTTTAACGTAACTCGTTCGGGAATAGGAATGTACGTAAACGACGCTACTACGACGTGTTTTCGCGCAATGCACGGCGGGAAATTTCCGAACGGAGCATGCGCAGTTCGATCGCCGCGGGAACGCGCCTATTTTAAATGCTTCACGCCCCCTACTCGCGCAGATGGATTGCAACGGGAGAAATACACTACGCCGCCGTCGTTTACTGGACAAAATCTACCTGGATTCCACGTAGAGCCAGGTAAAAAACGGCGGCGTAGTGTATTTCTGATACTCTACGAGAATCTAATTCTCTGTGAATCTGCCCCAAAGTTTTTACTTTAATTATACTCTATTTCAAGGAAAATAGGTAACAGCTACATTTAGATTTTAGAAGTTCCAGATTGCAAGGTCCAAGATCGATATAATAAATTGACCAGTATGTGAAGATTTGATTAAAATAGACACGGGGAAGAAATACTATTACTGTAAACCCAGAACTGCGTGTATTTTCCATATCTGAAACACACTGCTCTAAAAAGTTAGACGTAAGCAGAGACAAGAACATGTACACTATGTATGCTTAAGGCTATGGATAATCTCAGCTAGGGACAGAATGAACAAAAGTTTTTGGCTGCTCCCAAGCCTATTATGTTGGGTCACTCCCCCGGCTGACTGGGTGCCAATGTCAAACAGAGGTTCACCCTTTCCCCAAACTATCAGTATATCCAAAAGAAAGAAGCTAGCGGCACACACTAAAATCCAACGCTTGTAAAGCTTTATTATTCTGCACAAACACCACAAAGCCCAGTCTGGAACCACCTCCTCTGACGTTTTTGACCCACGACTGGGCTTAATCGTAGTGATGGGGAAGGTATTTAAACATCCATAAAGATTTACAAGCATTGGATTTTACAGTGTGCTGCCAGCTTCTTTTCTTTGGACTTACAAGGACAGAATGAGTTTGATGTTGATGCTAATAAAGCAGCAATCTGCCACAACTGTGCTGTGCGTCTCTTGGGGGAACTATATTTCGCAAACAAACGCCACTAGGAGAATTGGTACCAGAAGCAGAGTTCTGATGTGTGATGGAAAATTAGATAGCCAGACAGCTAGTACAACACATTCCCTTCCCTATGTGCTATGGCAGGTCTTACAGAGCCATACATAATAACAGGATGATATAATTAACCCAAAGAGATGCACACAGGGACGGAACAGGACATCCAAAGCATGTACGCGGACTCTTGAAAATATTCATAAATTAATGTTGAGTTCTTGATCTCAATAACTGGAAATTAGCAGGTGTGGAGTAAACCTATCATCCATAGCAAATCTAATCAAAGGTAACAAGGTTTCATTGTGCTAATGGCCTGTGAAATGTATCCTCCCCGTCCACAGCCTACCAGATGAAGCTGTCATTAAATCTTTGGTTGGCCTTGAATATAATCCTGACAAAATGCACACAAGGTGGTCACAGGTTTTAGCAGAGCCTCTTTACAAGCCTTCCTGACCTTTAAAGCTTTACTCTGGGGGGGGACAGACTACTCCCTGCAGTACAAGGGTTATGCGTTATTAATGGGGTTGTAAAGGTTTTTTTTTTCCTTTTTCTAAATAGGTTCCTTTAAAGGTTGTTTTTTTTTAGCTAAATAGCTTCCTTTACCTTACTGCAGTCCTTGTTTCATGTCCTCATTGTTCATTTTTGCTTTGAAGTTGCTGTAATTCTGCTCTGATCTCCACACTCCACCTGCTTGTCTGGCTCCTTATGAAAAATCTCATGGCAGCTTTTCACTGTGGTCCAAGCTGTCATTACTGTGTGTCAAACTCCCCAGAACCAATCAGATTCATTTTAAAAACAAAACACTGCCCTGTATTTGTTTGTTTTTGTTCTGTGTCTCTTTACTTCACAGAAACATGAAACCAGTTTAAAAATGAAACTAAACTGCAGGCACATTATACGATTGATTTTTATCTATTTTTAATCATTTTTATAAGGAATCAGTTAACTATTATGCCTCTATACCCTGTAAACAGTAATTTCAGCAAAAAAATGTTTTTCCTTTAGTGACCCTTTAAGCTAGTGCATTGTTGGTTCATTACCTTTTCCTGCGTCTCCCTGCAGGGATGTAATCCCAAGGAAGGGGGGCGAGCATGCTGACTAACCCCAGCCAGAACGGCTTGGATGATCGGGGAAGCTTACTGAGGAGGAACAGGAAGTGAGGAATTCAGACAAAAACATTTAGAAGGAAAAATGCACTAGCTTAAAGAACCTATTTAGAAAATATAAAATGAACCTTTACAGCCCCTTTAAAAACCCAAAACAAAAATATAAGACATTGCAGCTTACCAATTATTAGATATGGTGGCTGCATTCGTTAGCTTTGCCTTTTTTCCCCCCTCTGTTTTCAAATGGTGATCTGTATTCGTTGGACACAACTCTGGAGGAATGAGAATAGGAGGCACAGCAGCCAGCTGTATTGTCAGTCGGGGGGTTAGTGTTCAATGTATTTATAAATTTATATACACTAACAAACTGAAGCCAAATTCCAGTGTACACTTTATAAGCAATTACAGCAAACAGTTTTCCTTTTGGGATAAAGGTTTTACATGAGTAAATAAAATCTGAACATTTTAATCACCCCGGTCAGGCATTAATGGTCCGTCTCATCCATGTAAACTGATTCTGCTGGTGAGCTTGTGCTTCTGAAAAATGCAGGTGAAAATAGAGGAAAGAAGGTCTAAAAGGGAAACTAATACAGTCACCACACAATGGTGGCTGGTGCTCCATTTTTTCTTTTTACCGTCTACCCATTCATGGTCGCAGCAGTTCACTGATTACACATGGCAGTATAAGAGGACATGCCACTTCCCTGGCTGGAGCTCACCCTACACATGCTGCTCATAGCCTGCCTTCCTCTATAATAATACTAACACATGGGCTTCTTCCTACCTGCCCAGGGCCCATACCGGGTGAGATCGCTCCTCCGCCAGCCAGACATCACATGGTTCCCCAGCCCCTGCATGATCCTCACCATCATCTTCAGTAGCAGAACCCAGAGCCAGCAGAAGCCCCAGCAGAGATAATATTCTCTCATGCACGCGATCCTCCATGGACTCCACCATGTTCTGTGTCCAGCGGAGTGTGTAATGTGGGGGAGGGAAGGACCGCCAAGCCCCAGGCATCTTGCTTAAGGGAATGCTTGCCGCAGCGGCCACACTCGATCTTCTCCGTTTGGTTGGTACAAGGCAACTCTGCCTCTGCACTGCATATGTCCCCGCCGAAAACTCATTGGCTGCCACCAGCACCCCAGCCTTCTCCTTTTCTTCCTCTATGCTCCAACCACTGCAGCATACACACAAGTGGGTGGGCCGAGGGCGCAGTGCTCTGTGCCTCAAGACCACCCTTTTTTAAGCCAATTAGAGCCTTACTCTCTAATCATGTGCTTGGGGGGGGGGGGGGAAACAAAAACATTGAAATGCGTCCAGTGCCCTGCAGGTGCAGTGTGAATAGGGGAGTAACTGTTATTCCCTACCTGTGCAAAGGTGTGTACAATAAAAATTATATTTTATAGGTAGGTACAGTGCCTTGCTCCCTCCTCGCTCACTGGAGTGCTAGACTGTGGGAGCAGCTGGCTCAGGCTCTCAGTGTTTTGCTGACATTTTGAGCCAGCTGCCGTTCAAGGCTCTTGGGTGAATCCCGACCACATGGTCATGATCTGTATCCAGCCTGGACCGGCTCTGACACGTCAGCCAACAGCGAACTTCAGCCCGCTGTCTATTGAAAACGGTTCACAGGCGGTCAGAATGAACTGCACTCCAGTGATCCACAGGAGAAATACAGCCAAATTAGTTTGGCTGTACTTCTCCTTTAATGACACCAAGTTCAGTTTTACTTGCCTCATCCCTTGCTCCTACAGACTTCCTTCTCTCCATGTGTCCGGTCCTCTGAAGCCTCTTCTCGTCTGCAATCCATCCATTAGCCACATCTCATACAATACAGGACCAGCAGTCCTGCATTGTAAGTGATCGGCTCTGAAAGTCTACCCACAACCCAGAGGGAAGGGAAGAGCACAAGCTGGGGAGGAAGAAAGGGGTATTGTTCACATAGACAAAGTCAAGCATTTAGATGGAAATTCCCCTGCACTGTAAGGGTATTTTAATCTGTGTTCACCTTTACCCACACAAACTTTGGAACGAGGCAGCGGCTTCATGGCATAGATTTGAAAAGAGGACGTAGTCATTTCTAATAGCATGAAAAGCTTATTAAATTTGGCTTCACTGAACAATTACCATTCGATAAGGGTAAACTCACATGTCTCTGTTCCCAACCATACGAGACTGTTCCATGGGTAGCATAAGCAGTTCACTAAATTGTTTACCCTTTTGCCTATAGTTGGTCCTTGGCTTCTAAACCAGTGATGGCGAACCTTGGCACCTCAGATGTTTTGGAACTACATTTCCCATGATGCTCAACTACACTGCAGAGTGCATTAGGATCATGGGAAAAGTAGTTCCAAAACATCTGGAGTGCCAAGGTTCGCCATCACTGTTCTAAACCGACGGTTAAAGTGATCCCCTGAAATAAGCTTTATTGAACACTCAAATCATCCATTATACAGATAGAGCTTACATGTTTAGGCCCAAAAGGGCTCTGATCATAGCTATGGTTAACATTCTTTTCAGGCTGAAACACAAACTCTACCTGTATTATGGGTGCCTCGACAAGCTTATTTAGGAAAATCACTTTAAATTTCGGAGTTTGTTTGTAAGCTGGTCTTAGATTTAGCCTGGAGTGGGGACTGACCACTGTTCACCGACAGAGAAGAGCAAGGATGGAGTAGGCAGGTTTCTTGTAGCATGATCCATAGCTTGTGTGACAAAGGATCTCAATAGACAACCACAGCAGGCAACGGATGCCCCTGAAAGGGGTTGAGCACTTCTGGGCCTCAAAATCCATAAGTTTCATAAATGTTTCTGCTGGACTTGTGAACGCTACATTATGACGACTTCACTTGATAAAGTGACTTTAATGGCTGGGGGATCTGGTGGGACTGGGAGATCCAGCAGGTAGAAGTCATCAGCAAAGCCCACAAAATAACAAGTCAACTGCAAACTATCTGGCAAGCATGCAAAAAAGAAATAACAGTTTAGACATACCCAAACTTTAAAGAAAGACAGTTACTCTATTTAAAGCAGTATTAAAACACAACAATTGTAAGAGTTCCGACAAGTAGGGTTTTTATGGTCTCTTCTGTAATGAAACGTTCTCCCTGCTTGTTATGTGCAGGACAGCATACATTTATTATACCACTGTGTACTATGATAATGTGGGCGTGACATCATTGAGGGCCAGAAACTAAAGTGGCCAAACTAAGTGAACCCAGGAGGAGGATATGGAGAGGAGGTGGGAGCTGCACCAAGAAGGTTTATTACCCCAATTCATAGAAGGCATTTAAAGGGGTTGTAAAGGAAAAACATGTTTTCCTTAAATAGCTTCCTTTACGTTAGTGCAGTCCTCCTTCACTTACTTCATCCTTTGATTTTGCTTTTAAATGTTCTTATTTCTTCTGAGAAATCCTCACTTTCTGTTCTGCTGTCTAACTCCACACAGTAATGCGAGGCTTTCTCCCTGGTGTGGAGAAAACCTCCTGAGGGGGGAGGGGGCGAGCAGGCAAGTCAGGACACACACTACTTTGCAGATAGAGAAAGGAGCTGTGTGTTAGTGGGCGTCCTGACACTCCTGCTCGCCCCCTCCCCCCTCAAGAGGCGTTCTCCACACCAGGGAGAAAGCCTTGCATTACTGTGTGTAGTTACAGACAGAAGAACAGGAAGTGAGGATTTCTCAGAAGAAATAAGGACATTTAAAAGCAAAATCGAAGGATGAGGTAAGTAAAAGAGGACTGCACTAAGGTAAAGGAAGCTATTTAGGGGAAAAAAATGTTTCCTTTACAACCCCTTTATGTCTTCTAGTCTCCTAGCCAACATTATGCTAGCAAAATCACCAGAACCACAACGGAAAGTGATGTTCATGTCAACATTCTAATTACTTACAATCCAGTTATCTTTTCTCTCCTTCAATTCGGCTGTGGTCATGGAGGATGTGGGCAGCTGAAGCTGTCCTGGCTTCATTTCTGGATTTTTGTGCAGCTGCCGTCTCCCATTTTTGCGCCTGTGCAGTCGGAGGGAACATGACCGCACAGTAGTCCCGTAGATGCAGTGTAGAAAATATAACACGAGATGCCTGAAGACTTCTGGGATCTATGACATGGATATCCCAGGATCCAACAGGCCAGGCTGCTGACAGAGTCGCCTAGGCAGCCACGACCAGAGGTCAAAGGTAAGACTAACTAAAAAAGGTACTCCCTTTAGAAATTTCAAGATATAACTAGCCAAACATTACAGCACTGTGGGTGAACATTACAATGAGGCCGATTATTAAAAAATGTGTGGAACTCTGTCTTAGGATCAAAAACCTTCGCCTTTACAACCACTTTAATGCCAAAATATAATCAAGATCAGAGTGGCACAAAAAATGTATGTTTAAAGGTTTACAATGGTTGAAAGGTTTCTTAAGAATTCAAAAAGCAGGTATCCCATCATCTGGAGCTTAAGAAGATGGTACTTGAAAATAGCATCATAAAAAGAGTGGGGAAACAATGATACAATGTAAGCTATTGTATACAACATTCTTTTCAGTGCTAGACTGGAAATAATTAGTATCCTGGCATATAATAAAGCACACAACTCATTACTCTCCGTGTTACTTGTTAAGTCCAAGAAGCAAACAATGATTTTAAATAAAATCGCATTGCATTCTGTATGAGTTTTGGGGCCTGTAAAAGTTTCAAATACTTGAAATCAGGGCTGCAGTTGGCCACACAGAATAAAAGTTTGGACAATTTCCTTTACATTCACTACCACTGATTGATGGTGCACCTGAAAGGACTATTTAGTAACATTTTTTTATTTATTTTTATCATTTATAACAAAACTAAAAATTATATTTTTTTTAGTCTTTTAAAAAAATTCCAAAAGTCAACATATTTCTATTTCTATTTCTTTCTATTACAGCTAAAATAAATTGTTCAGGAGCTCTTGGCTCACTATCTAATCCATTAGTTGCTCGTCATTTCCACCTAGTGGTCAAATAGGTTATGGCAGGATTCCAACTCGATACATCTAGCTAATGATCAGAGCCTGAGAGTTTAATTAGCACACATCAGAAAATGCTTTTGTTTGGCTCTGCTAGAGGTAAATATTGCTACTTCACAAACAAAAGCTTTTTTTTTTTAATAGGATTCAGATATGCAGTGCCAATAAATAGTAGGGACACTAAAATATCACTTTGCACGGGAGGAGTATGATTAAGTCTTGTACACACAATCAGAATATATTATGCATGCTAATATCATATTGAACATAAATAGGTTACTAAAGTTTACAAAAAAATTACCCCAAGACAGAATACAACTTCCCGCGATGATATAATCTATTCTTATGAGCATGCACAGTCTTGGTTACTTGATATTTTTAAGGGACGAGTACTGTACCGATTAACCACTTGACCCCCAGAAGATTTACCCCTCTGCATGGCCATTTTTTGTGATACAGCACTGCGTTACTTTAACAGACTACTTCATGGTCATGCGGCACTTTAACCAAAATAAACTTCATGGCCCGGATTCACAAAGCACTTACGCCGACGTATCTCGAGATATGCCGCGTAAGTGTAAATATGCGCCGTCGTATCTGTACGCCGTGCCCACAGAACTAAGATACGCCTACAAACTGGCTTCAGTCCACCGCCATAACTTGCCTACGGCGGCGTATCGTGGGCGCATAGTTACGCTGGACGCATCTGGCGCTCCCATTGATTTCCAATTTAAATATGGAAATGAGGGAGATACGTTGATTCACAAAACGTACTTGCGCCCGGCGCATAATAAACGCGGTTTGCATAAGTCGCACGTCCGGCGTAAAGTTATTCCCCATATTGGAGGCGCAACTCATGCAAAGGTATGGACCAGGGAACACAGCCGTCGTATTTTACGTAGTACGTGAATAGGGCTGGGCGTAGGATACGTTCACACCGTAGGCAGTGATTCGACGTATCCTAGCCAGTTGTTTCGACATGATTGTGAGCATGCGCACTGGGATGCGGCCACTGGACGGTGCATGCGTCGATCGTTTTAAGTACTTGTCTGGCATTCGGCCCATTATTTGCATGTGGTCACGCCCACTTCCACTGATGACGACTTATGCTTTCAAAACCCAGCATAGATTTGAGAGCAAGTGCTTTGTGAATACTGTGCTTGCCTCTCTGCATTCCGTCGGCGTAGTGTATATTAGTTATATATATTATTATTCGAAAAATAAATATCTTTTGCTTTCTGCTATAAAACATCCAATAAAAATGAAAAAAAAAAAATCGAATTTCTTCATAAATTTAGGCCAATATGTATCCTGAAGTCAAATAAACTTATATTGGTTTGTGCAAAAATTATAGCGTCTTATAAATAGGGGATATGTCTATGGATAATTTGCTATGAATTGTCATGATCGGCTATTAAAGCTGTGTACCAACAATCATATTATGGGACGATTGCTCCAATTGCATGATTTTCTCATCGTGTGTACTACGCATTAGAGTGGTCACAGTTTTAGTGATCATTTATAAATCTTTTATATCAACTGATCTTAAAGGGTTAGTAAAAGGAAAAAAAATGTTTTCTTTAAAATAACAAACATGTTATTTGTTAGTTTTGCACAGAGTGGCCCTGATCCACGTCTCGGCGACTTTCTCTGGTCCTCCCGCAAGAACTCACCACATTAATGCAAGAGAGCTCGCATGGTGATGAGTCCTTGCGTTCGCACTCCCGTGATACAGCGAGCGGGCATGGCTGCTCACTGCATCACTCGGCGTGCCCCGTCAATGGATGTGATTGACAGCAGTGCCAGCCAATGGCTGCGCTGCTCTCAATCCATCCGCTCTAGCCAATCAGCGGCCAGGCTAATAATAAGAATAATAAGACACACTTTTTTTTTTTACCTGCAAAAAAATGGGCATTTACCCATTGGATGAGGATGTGTGGCCAGACCCCTGCATGACCACAATCGTCAAAAAATGATAGCTACTACGGGAAACTTCTCCCTGTACTGCAGTCACAGGAAGAGAGGGGAGCGGCTGCAAAATGGATAGAACATGTTTCCAAAGGTGACTTATCCTTTAGTCCCCTTTCACACTTATACGACTTTTTGGACTACAAAATCGTATAACAAGTCATTCTCCATTATTTTCAATGACTACCATTCATACTGGCATGACTTTAAGTTGTGGCGACTGCTTGATTTAGGTGTGAAAGTTTTAAAGCCAGATATTTCTATACAAGTATTTCCATTAATAATTTTATTATGCACCTGTAATGGCGTTATCAAACCGTATGCATGTTTTAGAATTAAAAACAAAAAAGAATTAAACTGGAACTACACACTCCCACAAAAAAAAAAGACATACTGTACTCACCCTGAAAAGTACCACATATACCTGCTGAATCCACCAGTGACGCTCGCCTAAAAGGCTTCCTGTGATGGGTGGCAACGATGCTGCACTGCTTCTGAATTAAGAAGAGTTCCCACCCTGATTTGTGCTGTGCTTGCTTACACTACATTGGGAGGAGATGATACTGCAGTGGTGTGGCTATCATCATTGTAACCGCTGACTCAAAAGCCTCTAGCTTATCAATTAGGGTTCATGCACACTAGACGTTCCCTAGACACCTTTCTCCTGGCAGCAGAAAAACACTGGCCGCTGGTAAACGTGTGAACCGTGTTTAGACGCATTTGACCCGTGTTTAGCAGGGTCCAGAGCTTGGGCGTTTATTCATTTAATTGGCCAGAATAATAATTTATGAAAAATGTAAGTGCTAAACTCGCCTAGCATTATCACGCGTTTAGACGCGCCTGGCATTTTTTCCACCAGCTTTTCCATCAGCTCCCAGGTTTTTTTGTCACCATGGACAGCTGCACCAGATTTTGCACTCTCCTGTCTTAGTAAATCAACCCCTTAGGCTTTTATTGAGCAAAAACGCCAAAAGCTCCAAAAACATTCGTTTAAAAACAACAGTGTGTATGGGGCCTTAGCACCTAGGAACCGTTACACCTCTAGGTGGCAGCACTGCATCTATTGCTGAAATCATCCCACTGTGTGCTGCAGTGTCAGGGAGGGGGGAGCATGTGAGACAAAGTATTTGGCTCAGTCAGGGAAGCTAAAGGACGTTTTGTTGCTTGTACATCAGAGTAACTGATCTGGTACTTATTTAGATCGTCATACAGGGGTTTTTCATTTGTGTGCAAATTTTATTCATTTTAATAAACGGTATTGCACCATGATTTTTTCCATATATTTTTCTGTCCATATATGAGCATACCTATTGCTACTGTGGTTCCAGCGTGACCCAGCATGCCCCAAGTGTAACAGGCACTTATCCTGTCCTGCTCATCTGACCTACTTGTAACAGAGAGGTCTTACTATCTGGTAAGAATCTAGTATCTCTTCAGCACTTTGGGTGGAGCACTGAATATTTTGGTGAAGGATTCTCTCACACTCCAGAATCAACCTACTACAATCTTGTCACAGATCTGTTCACAGACTTTGCTTAATCAAGATTTCACTCTGCACAAAGAAGACTTTTGCATTTTTTGTTTACCAGTTGGACTAATGTTTTTCTAATGCACTAGAAACAATTTTGGTATTACTTCACCGAGGACAATCTTATATTATATTAGTATTTGTTGTTGCTATTCACCAATATCACAGTATTTCACTAGGTGTGGTTTGTTTTCAGAGTTTATGCTGTCTACTCACGCCTATCCACACTATGATATGCCAACTAGCTATCACATATAGTTCTATTGGCGCCCTCTATCGTTCCTTTTTTCACATTTTATAGTCACCCACTATACAACCAAGGAGCAGCCTACCAACTAGATTATATATAGTATTTTTTTACTGATTAAGGTTAAGTTCACCCTATTTAGTATTGGCGCGGATTCATTTCTTTTTCTAGGGCAGATGATTGCTCTGCATAAACTGAGTGGACACAGACCTGACACAGACAGACAGAGCCACTCTGATCTATGGGTGGTCCGGTGAAAACAAATTTCCCTTTTTACACCCAAATGCCCTCTGATCCGCTTTACCTAGACAGAGGATGATGGACCCTCTTCCGTTTTTTCTTTTAGAGGACCGTATTGGATCGGAGGTAGGCAGGTGTAAATGGACACAAGCCAGTTTACACCCACCGGTCCATAGAGGTGAATAGACGTCTACCTTTGTGTGAAAGAGGCCTTATGGAAAGTTCTGACAGACACTGCAAGCTCTTCTTCATTGAGGCCTGTTTATGATGAATGACTAAACAAAATAATCAGTTCATAAAACTGCATGCATCATTTCCTGCAAGAATCATTATTTACAGTAAATATTTAAATTTGCTGTAAATAATGATCATTATGGCAAATAAATCTTGAGTTATAGCTTTGAACATTGATTTTAAGTGCTGAGAGCAGGGGACCAAAAAATGATGCACATGGTAATTAGCTGATTAATATAAGCTTTTCATAATGTTCACGCTTATGGAATACCTCACTGGACTCATATTGATCTGTTTTTGTGATTTTGAACATGCTGAACAAGCAAATTAGACTCCGGAAACCTCTAACCGCTAATATTTGTTTGAGAATATGATGGTATAGCCCTTTAAAGGGGTTGCAAAGGTAAATGTTTTTTCTATGCATACTATGCATTAAGGTGAAAAAACATCCGACGGTACCGGCCCACCCTGAACCCCCGTTTTACTTACCTGATCCCTCGAAAGTCCCACGCCTGTCCAGGTGATCCTCTTCGGTTCCCAGCCTGGCCGTTGATTGGCTAGGCTGGACGGATTGATAGCAGCGCTGCCATTGGCTGGCGCTGCTGTCAATCACATCCGATGACGCGGTGCCAAGTGATCCAGTTGGCGGCTATGCCCGCCGCTGTATCACAGGAGCGCGCTCGCAAAAGCTTTCCACCATGCAAGCTCGCTCGCATGAAGGTGGAAAGCTTTTGCGAGGAGGAGCCTAGACAGTCGCCGACGGACCCCAGAAAACAGGGTTAGGGGACCCTGTGCAAAACAAGCTGCACAGTGTAGGTAACTATAACATGTTTGTTCTTTAAAAAAAAAAAAAGGTTTGCCTTTAGTGACCCTTTAAATTCTTGCCATGTATAACAAAACCTACTCTTCATCGTGCCATCCTCCTCCTCTTCTTCCTCCTCCTCATCGCTGTTTATGACCATGGTCCCCAAATCTGATTCCAGCATGGTGCTATTATGTTCAATCATGGTCTGAGCTCCTTCGCTCATGGTGCTCGCCGCTCTCATGGTCCCCGCACTCTCAGAACTGGTCTTGACCATTGTGTGAGAGTCCAGCTCATCCTCCTCCTAGACACAAAATAAGACAGGAACACAAAGAGTTACTAAAGTCCAATTCCATGATTAGCCTTTATGGAAACACTTTGAAATATTATACCCCGAGAATAAAGATCAGTTTATATAAATTTATTTCCCCCGAAACCACATCACAAAAACCTCAAACTGACATAAATACTAAACGTCCCAGGCTGGAAAACAATGAACTTTAACCGCACATTTTATTAGTTTGACTACTTTTCTGGGTCATAATTTACAATTAAAGTGCAGCAAAGACAGTAGGGTTGGAGAGGAACACCAGGAGGCACCTTTGTGCTGCAAACATGAAGTGTGATGTCAATTTATAGACGCTGCCATATTTTACTACTCTCTCATCCCCAGAAAAAACAAGCAAGTCATTTTTAGTAACAGAAAGATCTGCTCAGCAGATGCTGGGGGAATTGTTGAAAAGAACAGATTCCAGCTTTGGATACAACAGCATTTCCAATCAGTGGCAGTAATGTTCCTGGAATGCACAGCCGAACTGATGATAATCCAGTGTATGATTCATAAACCCCATATGGAGCACAAATATTTGAAAACAAAAAGGAAAAAAAAAGACATCGCTTCTCCCACACTTTGTTTTATGTATAAGGGACCATGGACTCAGTTACGACATGTACAGTAGTATCCACACACACAAAACACAACAAACAGCTAGGGCTCAGTCCAGGAAAGATACAAACAGTGTTCGCCCATCATTCTGGACACTTTGGAGGCCTTACATGTGATCCACTGCATGTACAGAAGGTACAGCGATACCCTAAGATCTCTTTCACACTGAGGTGCATTACAGGTGCTATTGCGCTAAAAATAGCGCCTGTAAAGCGGCCGGAGGCTTTCATACTGTAGTGGTGTGCTGGCAGGACGCAAAAAACCCGCCTTTGAAGCGCTGTAGGAGCGATGTACACACCGCTCCTACAGCGCCCATGCCCATTGAAATCAATGGGCAGAACTGCCAAAGTACCAGCAAAGCGGCACTTTTAACCCTTTTACGCCCGCTAACAGCTTAAAAGCGGCGTTTAAACATCGATAAGTGCCACTTAAAAATAGCGGCACTTTACCACCAACGCCCCAGTGTGAAAGGGCTCTAAGGCTGGGTTCAAATCTGCGTGTTTTTTGTGCACATGCACAAAGGCACCCATAAACCGTATTCCATGTGTGCAATGGCATTCCTTGTGACAAGCACCCCAAATACAGCAAGCAAACGAATGAACCTTAATGCCCAAAAAGCAACATTAGCTGTTTGAGAGCGTTTGTTGCAAAAGAGCGTATTTACAAAAGGCTAGGTGTAAACTCAGCCTTAAAGAGAAACCCCAAACAATTTAAAAGTCAGCAGCTACAAATACTGTAGCTGCTGACTTATAATATAAGGACACTTACCTGTCCAGGGATCCAGCGATTTCCTCACCCGAGCTGATGTTTCAATCAGATTCAGGTTCGGGCACCGGCATCTTCATTGGGGAAACTGGAGGTGAAGCCAGCCAGTTTCCACCTGCGCATGCACGAGCCGTGCTGCATTTCGCGATTGGTCCAGCAGTCTTCTGGAAACGGAGATGTGTCACAGAAGGCTGCAGGAGAGCCTTCTGGGACAAAAAAACAATGTGCCAAATCTAGAGGAAGAGGGAAACCTCCCCTTTTGGGTAAAGTCCCGCTTTAATTCACGATTCAGTCCCCCGGGGATTGCAAATACATGTCGAATACATGCATACATATCGAAAGTCAACTGACCACAATAATTCTGTTGATTAAAAATAGGCTTTAACCACTTAAGGACTGGAAGAATTGCCCCCTTTATGACCAGGCCATTTTTTGGATACGGCACTGCGTCGCTTTAACCACTTGACAACCCGGCCTATTTTGCCACTTCTCTCCTTCATGTAAAAATCACAACTTTTTTGCTAAAAAATTAATCAGAACCCCCAAACATAATGTAAATTTTTTTTAGCAGACACCCCAGGGAATAAAATGGCGGTCATTGCAACTTTTTTTCTCGCTCGGTATTTGCGCAATCATTTTTCAAACGCCTTTTTTTAGGGGAAAAAAACGGTTTAACTAATTAAAACTGATTAAAACAAAACAGTAAAGTTATCCCAATTTTTTTGTATAATGTGAAAGATGATGTTAAGCCAAGTAAATAGATACCTAACATGTCACGCTTTAAAATTGCGCACACTCATGGAATAGCGCCAAACTTCGGTGCTTAAAAATCTCCATAGGCGACGCCTTAAAAATGTTAATAGGTATTTTCGAGTTACAGAGGAGGTCTAGTGCTAGAATTGTTGCACAGGCTCTAAGGCACGCGACGATACCTCACATGTGGGATTTGAACGGTGTTTACATATGTGGGTGGGACTTGCATGTGTGGTCGCTTCTGCACGCAAGCTACCGGGGATAGGGGCGTTTTTTTTTTTTGATCACTTTTATTCCTTATACAAGGAATGTAAACATCCCTTGTAATAGGAATCACTGTGACAGGTCCTCTTTATGGAGAGATGTGGGGTCAATAAGACCCCACATCTCCCCTCCAGGCTTACAGGCATGAAATCGGTGAAAAAAAATTCACTGATCACATGCTGACAGCCGTGATTGCAG
This sequence comes from Rana kukunoris, assembly GCA_029574335.1. NCBI lineage: Eukaryota > Metazoa > Chordata > Amphibia > Anura > Ranidae > Rana > Rana kukunoris. The sequence goes on from CM056053.1 coordinate 419,709,086, forward strand.
CTTTGTTTAAATCCGGGTACCGGCGTGACGTCATAGCGTTGCGCCCAGGGCTCCAACGGTCATAGAGATGACTGGTGACCATCTGGTTACCAGTCATCTCTATGCTTCCCAGGCAGCGCCGGCCGATTCGCTCTCCGGGCCCCCGATAGCACGGGAGAGCCCAGAGAAGCACCGGATGCCGGCGGGACGTCCCCTCCCACTGCCTATAAGAACGATCAAGCGGCGGAACTGCCGCTTTGATCATTCGTATCGTGCAGAGAATCGGCGGCTGAAGACGGTGATATCTGAATGACGCCTGTAGCTGCACCCATCATTCAGATATCCCCCCACAAACCCGAGGACTAAAAAGGAAGTAAACCCTGATGGGGTTTACTTCCTCTATGTCGCCCTGCAAAGGTAAAGCATAATGGACTACTATGCATCGCATAGTAGACTATTATGTGACACTTACCTGCAGGAGAAGCCAAGGTCACCGTCTTCTCCGTGGTAGCGAGCATCCATTCTTTACCCCTCTTCTTCCGGGGGGTGCGAACTCTGTAGACTGGCCGGAGTTGCGTGACATCACTCCCGTGCATGCGCGCGGGAGCCGCCTTTAAGGGCATTACCCCGGCTTGAAACGGCACAGCGTGCCATTTCAAGATGGGGCATGCACCATTGAAGGTGTCACTCAGGGAAATGGCAAATATCCCCGAGACCGTGTAGGTCTCTGAGATATTGCAAGCACTTACGGGTAAGCCTTAATCTAGGCTTACCTGTAGGTGTAAGTTCTCCCAAAGGGTTTTCAACCATTTTAACTGACAATTGTGCGGTCGTGCGACGCTGTACCCAAATAAAAATGATGTTCCTTTTTTCCCCACAAATAGAGCTTTTTTTTGGTGGTATTTGATCACCTCTGATGTTTTTATTTTTTGCGCCACAAACAAAAAAAAAGAAATGTAAATTTCGAGTTTCAGTTTAGGCCAATATGTATTCTTCTATATATTTTTGGTAAAAAAAAAAAGAAACACAATAAGGAGTATATTGATTGGTTTGTGCAAAAGTTATAGCGTCTACAAAATAGGGGATAAATTTATGGCATTTTTATTATTATTTTTTTTTTACTAGCGATAGTGGTGATCAGAGATTTTTAGCGGGACTGCGACATTGCGACGGACAGATCGAACACTTGACACATTTTTGGGACCATTGACATTTATACAGCGATCAATGCTATAAAAATGCACTGATTACTGTATAAAAGTCACCATCAGGGGAGGGGTTTATACTAGGGGGCGATCAAGGGGTTCACTATGTTCCCTGGAAGGTGTTTCTAACTGTAGGGGGATGGGACTGACAGGGAGTACAGAGAAATCGATGTTCCTAATCACTAGGACCAGACGATCACTCTGAACTTCCCTGTCAGAAGAGGGATCTGTTTGTTTACATTGACAGATCCTCATCCAAATTTGTGGGAATGAGTTGACTTGCCGCTGTATAATGATAGCGGCTGGTCAGCAAGTGTTTTTTCTGTTAGTACCAACTTTTCTGTCACTATATGTTTTGAAAGACAGCTTCATTATTGAAATACTTAAGGTGGTTGTAAACCCTCACATATACCCAGTGAAGTGACTGGCCTCCGGTGATACGCAGAGATGAAAGAAATCCTCCTACATGAGTTGTACATTTTTATCGGCGGTCTTCTCTACATCCGTTCAAAGTGCAGAATCTATAAAGCTTGCCTGAGCAATCAGAATTAAGGGGGCAGAGAGCTGAAATTACACTCTGCAGAGCTAAGTGAAGAAAGCTCTGAGAGCTGATTGAAGAGAAGTAACACCCCCCCATCATACAGCACACAGGAACAGAGCTGGGGCAGTGTGCTCGAGGTTCCTCCCTGTCACCGTTCTCTTTGTGTCATAAGGGATTCATGCTGATAGCAGAGGAATGAAGCAACAGAAAGAAATGACACTTGGTGGTCTGGATTGAGGCAAGTACACAATATAGAGGGATATGCTTTGCTCATATTTCACGTCTGGGATTTACAACCACTTTAATACGAGGCATTTTCACCCACTTCCTGCCCAGGCCAATTCTCAGCTTTTAGCAGTGTTATGCTTTTAATGACAATTGCGTGGTCACACGATGTGGCTCCCAAACAAAGTGTACATCCCTTTTTTCCCCATAGAGATTTCTTTTGGTGGCATTTGATCACCTGTGTGGTTTTAATTTGTTATGCTATAAACAAAAAAAGACCAACAATTTAGAAAAATAAATAAAAAAAATATAATATTTTTTACTTTTTGCTATAATAAATATCCAATTTTTTTAAAAAAAATTCTCAGTATAGACTGATACGTATTGTTCTACATATTTTCGGTAAAAAAAAAAGAAGGATTTTTAATAAACAGCTTACCTGTAAAATCCTTTTCTTGAAGTACATCACGGGACACAGAGCGCATAGCCATTACACTTGGGTTATATGGGTACCTTCAGGTGTGGACACTGGTGTAATCAATTTCACAGGAAGTTTCCTCCCTATATAACCCCCTCCCACTGGGAGTGCTTCAGTTTTGTAGCAAGCAATTCTCCCGAGGTTACACAATGTTCCCCAAAAGAGGGGTGGGAGCTCTGTGTCCCGTGATGTACTTCAAGAAAAGGATTTTACAGGTAAGCTGTTTATTAAAAATCCTTCTTTCTTTATCGTACATCACGGGACACAGAGCGCATAGCCATTACACTTGGGATGTCCTAAAGCAATGCTCTATGAAGGGAGGGAGACCGTAAGGCCAAGAATAGCCAAATAAAAACATTGTCAGGAGAAAACATGGCTCCACCAACAGAAAAACAAGGGGGCGTGAACCGGGCCAGAGGATTCTATACTGCTGCCCGTAGGACCGTCTGCCCAAAAGCTGCGTCCGTACACTTTGCAACGTCCAACTTATAAAATTTAGTAAACGTATGTACGGAAGACCAGGTTGCCGCCTTGCAAACCTGTGCCATAGAGATCTGATGGTGTGCCGCCCAGGAGGCACTCATGGCCCTCGTAGAATGGGCTTTAACTGATAAGGGAGGTGGAACGCGCTTCAGACCATATGCCTGAAAAATCAGCTGCTTAATCCACCTAGCCAAGGAAGACTTGGCAGCCGGCTGACCCTTCTTGGGGCCATCCGGAAGAACAAAAAGCACATCTGTTTTCCGAATCTTCTCTGATCTCATGGCTCGAACCACGTCCAAAGTATGAAGCCGTCTTTCCTCTCTGGACTGGGGAGTAGGAAAGAAGGATGGTAGGACTAGGTCCTGATTCAAGTGAAAACTGGATATGACCTTAGGAAGGAAAGAAGGTTGAGGCCGCAGAACCACTCTGTCCTTATGCAGAATAAGGTATGGCTCCCTGCATGACAAGGCTGCCAGCTCGGAAACCCTTCTGGCTGAAGCCATAGCCACCAAGAAAACCAACTTTCGGGTTAGTAGCACAAGAGGGATTTCTGTCAGAGGTTCAAACGGCTGCCTTTGTAAAGCTGACAAGACCAGATTTAAATTCCAGGGGCAGAGGGGAGCAAGAAGGTTTTCATAAGCGAATGGGTGGCCAAGGATCTTTGAAACCATATCGCTAAAGCCGACACCTGCCCCTTTAGAGTACTAAGAGCCAACCCTTTGTCAACGCCAACCTGGAGGAATCGCAAGATCCTGTCAATAAAAAACTTTCGAGGATGCCATTTTTGAGACTCGCACCACTCCACATAGGTTCTCCAGACTCTGTAATAAATATTTCTGGAGACCGGTTTCCTAGCCTGAATCAACGTAGATATGACCTGATCTGAGAGGCCTCTGCCCTTAAGAATTAGGGATTCAGCTGCCAAGCCGTCAAATTTAGCTGCTGTGAAGCAGGATGGCAGATTGGGCCCTGAGACAGCAGATCTGGGCGCAGGGGGAGCGGCCCCGGTGCCCCGACTGACATCTTCACGATGAGTGCGTACCAAGCCCTCCTGGGCCAGGAGGATCCCAGGCCTGCGCTCCACCCGGATCCTCCGTAGAAGGCAGGGAATCATCTGCAGTGGAGGGAACGCATACAGAAGAGAAAACTGGTGCCAAGGGCAAACCAACGCATCGGTCCCGTAGGCCTCTCTTGGAATACCTGGGGGTGAAGAGACCATTCCCCCGGGAGCAACTGTTGACGACTCAAAAAATCTGCTTGAGAATTGTCTATCCCTGGGATGAACACCGCCGAGATGCAGGGTACATGGGCTTCGGCCCATGAGAAAATTAGGTTTACTTCTCTTTGGGCTGCTGGGCTCTTCGTGCCCCCCTGGTGGTTTATGTATGCCACCGCAGTGGCGTTGTCGGACTGTATCCTTACTGGCAGACCCTGAAGGGGGAGAGTCCAGGCGATCAGGGCCAGTCGAGCAGCTCTGATCTCCAAGATATTGATGGGAAGCAGTTTTTCTGCCCCCGACCACAGCCCTTGCTGGGTCTGTTCTTCTAGAACTGCCCCCCAACCTAACAGGCTGGCATCCGTGGATACTATCTTCCACGTGATGGGGCAAAAGGATTTCCCTTTTGACAAATTTTGAGAGACCAGCCACCAAGACAGGCTGCGCCGGACCTTCGGGGAGAGCACTAACGGACGATCTAACGCCTGAATGGATTTGTTCCAAGCAGAGAAAATGGCTGCCTGAAGATATCTGGTATGGATCTGGGCGTAGGGCACAGCCTCGAAGGCGGCCACCATCTTCCCCAGCAGTCGCATACATAGGCGAATAGTCGGCCTCTTCATGCCTAAGATCACTTGAACTGCTTGAGCTATTGATCTGATCTTTGCTTGAGGTAAACTTATCCTCTGGCAGTCTGTATCTAGCCGAAGGCCTAGATATTCCAACTGCTTTGTGGGTTTCAATACCGATTTTTCTAGGTTTACAATCCACCCGAATTCCTCTAGATGCTGAACTGTGCGACCTACTGCCTGATTGAGGTTGGAAGCTGAGCTGTCGATAACCAGAAGATCGTCCAAGTATGCCAAGACTAAAATGCCTTCTGTCCTTAGGACGGCTAGCACCGGGGCTAACACATTTGTGAATACCCGCGGAGCTGTTGCCAACCCGAAAGGGAGGACTACGAACTGGTAATGGCGGTGATCTATCATACAACGAAGAAACCTGTGCTGTGCCGGGTAGATCGGCACGTGCAGATACGCATCTTTTATGTCTATAGATGCTAGAAAGTCGTCTTGATGTAGGCTGGCTGCCACCGAACGTATGGACTCCATACGAAAGGTCTGAATGTTTAGAAAGCGATTTAGGCGTTTGAGGTCCAAGATAGGCCTGACGTCGCCATTGGGCTTTGGTATTATGAAAAGGTTGGAGTCGCTTGGAAGACTTGACCCCTGAAGATGAGGAGGGGGGACTTCCCGAAACTCTAGCTTGTAGTCCGTGGTTACCACGGATCTTACCCAAGAGTCGGGAATTCTGGCCTTTCACACTTCGGAGAAAAACCGAAGCCTTCCCCCCACCCAAGAGAGAGTGGGGGCGCCCCTTCATGAATCTGACTTGAGGACTGGTTTAACCGGCTTGCGAGGCCATGGCCTCTTGCCTGTCGTGGCTTGTCCTTGTGGGCGGCTATTAAATGCTGAACGCCCGGGAGGCCGTCGATACTGACGGGAAGTTGAAGGGGCCGAGCCTGTGAAGGCCTGTCGCTTAAATGCGGGCCCACGCGATCTTTTCTTGATAGGCAAGAAAGAACTTTTACCACTTGATATAGTCTGGATATATTTATCTAGGTCTTCACCGAATAGTCTCCCACCATGAAAGGGAAATCCTGCTAAAAGCTTTTTGCAGGGTGCCTCTGCTGACCAGTTTTTTAGCCACAAAAGGCGACGCATATGAACCAACAGCAGAGATAAACGGGACGCCTGTTGAACGGAGTCCTTAATAGCATCTACTGCAAAGCAGAGAGCTCTTGGGAGGTCAGCCAATTCACGAGCTTGCTGAGCCGGTATGTCCCTTAATATCGGTTTAGTCTGATCCTTTAAAGCCTGACAAACGCCAATGGCTGCCACTGCTGGCTGAACCACGGCACCTACTGTGGTAAAAGAAGCCTTCAGTAGGGTCTCCAATTTTTTGTCGACTGGATCTTTAAACACCTGGACATTTTCCACCGGACAGGTCAGGAATTTATTTACGCAGGAAATGGCTGCGTCCACGGTAGGGAGTGCCCATTTCTTTGCAAATTCTTCTTCCATAGGATAGAGAATAGTGAACCTTTTAGGAGGGATAAAAATCCTATCAGGTCGAGCCCAATCCTGAAAAATCACGCTCTCCAGAAGGGGGTGAACCGGGAAAGACGCACCACTCAATGGTGCCTTCAAGGAACCTAAAGAGGATACCGCGGGGGCTAATTGTTCTGACACTGGAAGTTTAAAAGCAGTGCGAACCATATCCGTCAGAGACTGGATCCACAGACTCTCTGCTTGAGAAGCCGAAAAAAATTTCATCTATAGTGGAATCTTCAATGTCTGACCCGTCAGGACTCAGGTCCGCTTGATCCCCCTGTGGGTCCAATTCCTCCGAAGAGAGGACCTCTGCATCCGAACACACCGTTCTAGGTGACAGGGATCTAGCCCGTTTGCCACCCGGCAAAGAGCGGGCAATTAAAGCAGTTAACCTTTTCTCTAGCCCACCCAGGGTGGATTCTAGCATTTCTTCCGTAACATAAACGGGAATGGGTTGATTGGGGGCCGCCTCTGCCCCTAGCACCCTCAATGGCTCCTGCATGATGCTGTTCGGTGGTCTATCTGGTGAGGGTGGGACCACTGGAGCCTGGCCCAAATCCTCTGACCCCGTTGGAGACCCCTTTACTTTTTTGGCACCTTTTGCAGCCTTAGCTGGTCCTGATCCCTTGGGAGCCATTGCACAACCTTGAGACACCCCTACAGCCAACACCCAACTGTTGTAGCTAGAAGTGAAACATTAATAAGGACAGGCTATGGTAAAAAAAAAATTTTTTTTTTTTTTTTTTTTTTAAATTTTCATACGCCTGAGAAGGCGGCAATACCGAGGAGAGTCCTGTGAGTATTGCCACACCAATGCCCGTTAGCTGGAGTCCAAGGTTGCACCGACTCAGATACTGCCAGATCTAAGGCTGAGTCCCTTTAAGAAAAAACTATTTTTTTTTTTTTTTCTGGTCAGTGTGGACTAAGTCCAGACCTGAAGATCCACAAACCACCACTGGGTGTCACTGTTAGCCAGAAATGGCTCAGCTGCGCGCTCTGTGTCCTCACTCTCCACTGCTCTCAGGAGGGAATGACCAGCCAGGAAATGCTTTTTTTTTTTTTTGCTTTATCTGAGACCTGACGCTGCTGGCCCGCCCCCCCCCCCCCCCCACGCTGAAACCAACATGGAGGAAGCAGAGAGCAGAGGAGAAGCCTGGACCAGCGCTAGTAACACAGACACCCGGTAAGCCACTAATCTTTGTAGTGCACACATAGAGGAAGCTGTCCCCCTAGGCTTCCTAGGAAACAGGAGTTTTGTCAGCACTTCCTCTCTATACACGTGGGGCTGCAGTATCATGCTAACAGGCAAATCTGGGGGGAGTAGCAAAATACATATCTTTAAAAGCATATATATATCTACATGTTATCTGGGTAAACATTAGTACATTAATGTGCCTCAAAAGACATAGTGGAGATAGTGGCTGATGCACAAGCATACCATTAGCCAACCCAGAACCCCCAGGGGGATACCTACTGTCGAACCAAGTCCCGCAGGTTCCCTCTTACCTGCTCCACGCCGCAGGGTATTGCAAAATGCAAGAGGCCCAGCCTTCCCCCATCTCCGTGGGTATTGTCTTGGACCTTCAGGGACCGGGGTCCTGTGTTAAGGAACCCACACCCCTGGACCTATATAGCATCCTGGCATCAGTAGCGTTTAGTTCTTGGAAGAGACTAAGGCACTGGAGCCCAGAATCCAGCCCTCCAAGGAGAGGCATTATAGGCAAAACCCCACTCCAGCAGGGCCCGGGTACCGTACACCTTGGCTTTGAAGCACTTCGGACGGATCCGGCTAGCTATCCTGGGTCCCGAGACCTCCGAGGGACAGCTAGACGTGACCAACACCTAAGACACTGGCGAAAAAACTGAAGCACTCCCAGTGGGAGGGGGTTATATAGGGAGGAAACTTCCTGTGAAATTGATTACACCAGTGTCCACACCTGAAGGTACCCATATAACCCAAGTGTAATGGCTATGCGCTCTGTGTCCCATGATGTACGATAAAGAAAAAATCATCTTAATGAAGCATATAGTGATTGGTTTGCCCAAAATATATAGTGCCTACAAAATAGGGGATAGATTTATGACTTTAAAAAAAAAAAAAAAAATTAACTAGTAATGGTGGTTATCTGCGATTTTTTTCAGGACTGCAAGATTGCAGTGGACAGATTGGACACTTTACACCATTTTGGGACTATTCACATTTCTACAGCGAACAGTGCTATAAATTAGCACCGATTACTGTATAAATGTGACTGGCAGGGAAGAGGTTACCACTAGGGGGTTAAATGTGTGCCCTAAGGAGTGATTCTAACTGTAGGGGGAGGGGGCTGACAGTGGGAGTTGACCGATCGGTGATCCTATGTACAAGGACGTGGATCTCTGGCACGTGCACATCAGCACCCGAGTGACACGGCGCTCTTGCGTGCCCCCTAGCGGCCTGGAGGCCCGAGGACATCATATGACGTCCACCCAGGATGGCAGAGCCACCTTGGATGTCATATGTCTATAGGCGGGATGGGTAGTGGTTAAAGTGGTTGTAAACCCAAAAAAATAAAAATAAAACACCCCTACAAGACAAAGGCATAATAAACTAGCATGCATAGCATACTAGTTCATTATGAATTACTTACCTTAGATCGGAGCCCCCACCTCCAGCGGCAACATCTATCCTGGGGGTTATTTCTCTCCATAAAAGAGGACCTGTCACACACTATTCCTATTACAAGGGATGTTTACATTCCTTGTAATAGGAATAAAAGTGATCAAAAAAAAATATGTAAAAAAATAAAAGTGTAAAAATAAAAAAAATGTAATATTTTTTTTTAAAACGCCCCTGTCCCCAGTAGCTTGCACTCAGAAGCGAACACACACCCAAGTCCTGCCCACATATGTAAACGCTGTTCAAACCACACGTGCGGTATCGCTGTGTGCGTTACAGCGTGTGCAACAATTCTAGCACTAGACCTGCTCTATAACTCTCCAAAGACATGCTGTTCGGTTAATTGGATCCTGGCCAAATTGGCACAGCCCAGTATATATATGTGCGTACGACTGTGTCCCAAGCGTGTCGAGATCGTACGGGGGAAAATTACCGCACCAACCAGGAAGACTCTGGCTGCAAAAAGCGCCTAGAGGTGATTCAGTTAACATGTGCAGCGCTATACAAGTCATTCATTCATTCAACTCTAAACTGGTAACCTGTAAAAAAAATGTTTAATTAAAGCGTCGCCTATGGAGTACCAAAGCTTGGCACCATTCCATAAGTGTGCCCAATTTTAAAGCGTGACAAGTTAGGTATCTATTTACATTATTTTTTAATTCATGAAGGTTTTTTTTTCCAAAAAAAAAATGTGTTTAAAAAATTATTGCGCAAATACTGTGCGAGATAAAAAGTTGCAATGACCGCCACTGTTTTTCCCTAGGGTGTCTGCTAAAATATATATATATATATATATATATATATATATATATATATATATATATATATATATATATATATATATATATATATATAATGTTTGGGGGTTCTGAGTAATTTTCCAGAAAAAAATGTATGGTTTTAACATGAAGGAGAGAAGTGCCAGAATAGGCCCGGTATTGAGATGGTTAAATTGCATGTTTAAAATGGGAGCAAAAAAAAGAGAAGTTCATTGAACTGGTAATTCAAGAGAAGCTGCATTAATTTGTGTCTTTTAGGTCTGTCTGGAGTTCACCTTTCATTTGCCTCTTGCACAGTAAACACAAACTAATGAGTAACTAGTTTTCAGGTATATGTTATTTACTATCTTTAGTATACATTTTTAAAAGGTAAATGTGTAATAAATAGCAAAGATCATTAAGTTAAATAATATATTTTCAGAAAGTTTCAACCAGGAAATGGGAGTTCTTTTACAGATCACCATTCCCCCCAGCAATCTGTATATTATAATAGTGGTGGTAGTAAAACTTGACATGCCGCTCATGACACAACAATTTCTTGAGAGGGATTAGGCTGCAGTAATAAGTACAACATGTAATATTTCATTTGTTGTACAGAGCAAACATAACTTGTTAGCAGTATATATTTCAATAACCGTTATAAGAAAGGACAGCCAGCAATTAACAATAGCTTAAACAGTAAAGTAAGCTGGAATTCTCCTCTTATCTGCATTATTTCACAATAGATGATGCAGCCCAACTGGCAGAATGTTGCTGCTTGTCAGATGGTCCCAATTAGCTAAACTCGATGACCGCTTGTGATATCCTAATTTCTTTTACAGCATGTTCCTGCCTGCTCATGAGCTCCGATTCTCTTCCAGGTCATGGAAACAGAATGCTATCAGAGTAGAAACAGAGGAGACAGATGGAAGAAAACTTTTTGGAGAAGCGACTTCCAATAGAACACCATCAAATAAATTGTGTTCTCTAACTACGCAGGAAACATCTACATCGGTGGTGGCATGAACTGTGGGTCAGACCACCAAAACTGAATTCAGCCTTACATTGTGTTCCAGATACTAGACATTTGATACGTGTACATCTGTGGTCTTGGAGAGAAAAAAAAATCTGCATAATAAATTGGTAGCAACGGTAGTTACAGACCATTATGAAGGCCCCTGGGTATTCTGGAGGGGGTAATATTTATGTTGCTATAGCTATTTTAGTGGTTTGTATAGCATAAATGTGGAACAACATTTTAAGAACATGTATTGTTGAAAAGCTAAGATTTTTCCACTGAAATGCTAACGAACCTGTTGGACTGGTTCATGAAGCTCAGGATAGCAAATGATGCTAGAGAGAAGGGGAAAAAGACTTGAACAAACTGTGTGCTTGAGACAAAACAGCAGTACTGGTTGTCTGTGCTAAAGAAATAAGCTAGCTTTGCAGGAGGTTGTCTGGAAGATCCTAGAAGACGACTACCACCATTAAGTACCAAGTTAAGTAACTGTTTAGATTTTAGTGTATGTCCATCACATACATTGTACATGCTTATTTGCTAGGAAGGATAAATAGCTTGTGCCTGCTATAAGCATATTTTGTAATACTTTGTACTGTATGCCATGACTTGTTTTTCCTAAAATTGTAAGCAGTTTTAACGTGCAGCATTTTGTTTAATAAAAGGTTTTATTGTTTCCTTGGTTTACTGCAAAGAGCCTTAAAAGAGTTGTAAAGAAAAAACATTGTTTGCCTAAAATTAATGTCTGTAAGGTAGAGTAATGCCGCGTACACAGGATCATTTTTTGCGATGAAAAAAAAACGATGTTTTCAATCATGAAAAAAAATGACGTTTTTCAAACTTCATTTTCCAAAACGACGTTGCGTACACACCATCGTTTTTCTACAAAGCTCTAGCAAAGCGTGGTGACGTACACCACGTTCGACGGCACTCAACGACCGTGTGTACGCGGCATAAGGTAGACACACAGAATAGTGTAATTATTCTGTTAATAAAACAAGTAAATACCTATTAAATTCCTTCATCTATATCACCTCTGGTGTTCTAGTTTCTGTTCTCTCATTCATTTCCTGGTTTGCGGTGCGCGTTCATGTAAGAACTACATTTCCCAGTATGCATTGCGGCACGCCCAGTAATTCACACCTCCTTGAAGTCTCTAACACTGAGAGCGTCCTGCCACACAGATGTAGTTCCCAGGGGGGGGGGCGAGCAAGTCACTGACCAACGCAGTAAAGCCTCCTTTCACAGTGGTGAGTAACAATCAGACAAGCAGGAAGTGAACAGAACAGAGAAGAAATAGAGCAACTTCTGAGCAAAAACAACAATGAGGAAGTGAAAAGAGGAATGTCTGCAGGTAAAGGATGCTTATTATGGAAAAAAATAAAAAATTCCTTTACAACCACCCCTTTAAAGATACAAAAATAAGAATTTGCAGGCTGAAAACCACCAGCATTTTCAGGAAAGCATTACAATGACCAGAATACATTAATATAATATTCTGGCCAATGGAATCAATGAACATGTAAATGTGCCTAAAGGTGCTTTTAAACTTTTTTTTTTTTCCTATCAGGAGAAAAGGCATCCAGGGGAGGGAAAAAACCTTTGTGCATGGGGCCTCATAATAATAAAAAAAATTATATGGCGCCAGCGTTTTTGAGCATTTTTTTTATCCATAAAAAAAAAAAGTAAAAAACAAAAAAAAAAAAGCTGATGAAAGCTACACTGAAAAACGCTGATTAAAGCTATTGCAAAAACGCTAAAAAAACATTGCAAGGCTCCCTGCAAAGTTACTGGCGTTTTTCTATAGCTTTTATCAGCTTCAGTGTGCATGGAGCCTTACTGTCACTTGGTTATAGCAAATCTTGGAGCAAAAACCATCAACTATACAGGATGATTAATGAGAAAAAATAAATAAAAAATATAAAAGTTACCCAAGATGTATGAAAATTTTAAGCAGTAAAATTTTTAGCTGACAGATTTGAAGGTTAAATACTGGGGGGTTGTAAAGTAAAACTTTTATCTATGTGATTAACTTTAACAATTAATACTTTTGTGTAAACATATATCCCTTAGTACTATATACAATGGTAGTTGAAGGCACTTCCCTTACCCCTGTATGCAGTACTCTGATTAGGGCATAACACACTTTAAAACATACCTAAAAGTGTACACACACGCGCGCGTGCAGCTGCTGCTGCTCACAAGACAGTCTCCTAAATGGTGCAGGTTTAGATCTGAATTTTACCTACAGGTATGCTTAATTAGAAATATATAGATTTTTTTTTATCATAATTAAGTATATTATATTTTTTTATTATGATTAATGCATTTTTACACTACACAGCAGCAATCATGGCTTATGATTACCAATTATTTAAGGTAATTCTTTTATACACAGCACAATTTAAAAACACTGGGCCAGATTCAGGTACACGTAAATTTGCGCAGCGTATTCAAAATACTCTACGCTGCCGTATTTTACCAGGCTCTACATCGAATTCTGGTAGATTTTTGCCCGTACGATACGGCGGCGTAGTCTATTTCTCGCCGCGTAATCGAAATACGCGATTAGGGGGCGTGAAGCATTTAAATTAGGCGCGTCCCGGCGGCGATCTAACTGCACATGCTCCGTTCAGAAATTTCCGGCCGTGCATTGCGCGAACTAACGTCGATACGTCATTTGTTGTTTGAGTAGCGTCGTTTACGTACATTCCTATTCCCGGACGACTTACGTAAAAAATAAAAACAAACGTTAAAATTCGACGCGGGAACGACGGCCATACTTAACATGGGCTGTCTAATATTGGAGCAGCAAAAAGCTGGTATAGTGTTACGAAAAAAAAAGATGACTAAAGATGCCGTAAGAGATTGCGATTGAAGATCGTAATTTCAGGGATGGCCGGCAAAAGCTCATTAGCATACCCCGACGCGGAAAACGACGGGAAGTCCACCCAGTGGCCGCAATTTTATTGCAGCGTAGATCCGAAGGCGTACGAACACGTAATCCAGTCGAATTGAAGCCAGCAGCCGTCTATTCATGGTTTGAGGTTTCAGACTAGCTAAAAAACAAGCGTAATTTGAAAGTACTCCAGTCTAACACCAGTTAGACAGGAGTTACGGCTCTCTGAATCTGGCCCAATGTTTTTATTGAACTTCCAGGAATTTGCAGCAGCGGCCCAAAGTACACAATTTATCTGACCATTAAACTAGGGTTGTCCCGATACCGATACCAGTATCGGGACCGATACCGAGTATTTGCGGGAGTACTTGTACTCCCGCAAATACCCCCGATGCCTGGCCGAATACTGCCCCCCCTTTCCGCCGCAACGCGCCGCCGCGTTAATCAGCGTGCGGGGAACATTACAGGCAGCTTTCGTTTGAATAGCAGTGTTCCCCCGCCGCGTATAGACACTCCCCCTTGCTCGGGATTGGACGGGTGATCTGTTCAATCCCGAGCAAGGGGGAGTGTCTATACATGGCGCGGCGGGGAACACAGCTATTCAAACGAAAGCGTAATGTTCCCCGCACGCTGATTAACGTGGCAGCGGCATCATCTAGGTATGGGAGACATGGCTGCATATATGGGGGACATGGCTGGATATATATGGGGGACATGGCTGGATATATGTGGGGGGACATGGCTGGATATATGTGGGGGGACCATGGCTGGATATATGTGGGGGACCATGGCTGGATATATGTGGGGGGACATGGCTGCAATATGTGGGGGGACATGGCTGCAATATGTGGGGGGACATGGCTGCAATATGTGGGGGGACATGGCTGCAATATGTGGGGGGACATGGCTGCAATATGTGGGGGGACATGGCTGCAATATGTGGGGGGACATGGCTGCAATATGTGGGGGGACATGGCTGCAATATGTGGGGGGACATGGCTGCAATATGTGGGGGGACATGGCTGCAATATGTGGGGGGACATGGCTGCAATATGTGGGGGGACATGGCTGCAATATGTGGGGGGACATGGCTGCAATATGTGGGGGGACATGGCAATATGTGAACACATTTAAAAAAAAGTATCGGTATTCAGTATTGGCGAGTACATGAAAAAAATCGGTACTCGTATTCGGTCCTAAAAAATTGGTATCAGGACAACCCTACATTAAACCAATGCTATAAGTTAAGCTTGTTAGAAAATACTAAGAAAGGAGGAGCTGCTCAGATAGCCTTTGTACAGACAAAACATTTTTATTTATATATTTATTAAAAATAAATAACTCTTACCTGACCAAAAAATATTTTAACCCCTTAAGGACCGTATTTAGTAATTACTGTATTTAGTGTCAGTGTGACAGGCAGTGTGACAGTCAGTTAGTGTTAGATTCAGGGTAGCCCCCGTACCCTCCCCTAAAAAAGTTTTAACCCCTTGATCACCGCCCTAGTTAACCCTTTCACTCCCTATTGCCAGCGTCATTAAGCGATCATTTTTCTGATCGCTGTATTAATGTCGCTGTTCCCGCTAGGTAGCTATTTTTTTTTATTGCGATTTTTTTTACTAAAGACATGTGGCTAAATAAATTTTGGCCTAAATGTTTGACTAAAATTTTGTTTATTTGATTTTTCTTATAACAAAAAGTAAAAAATATTGATTTTCTTTCAAAAATGTTGCTCTATTTTTGTATATAGCGCAAAAAATAAAAATCGCAGAGGCGATCAAATACCACCAAAAGAAAGCTCTATTTAAGGGAAGAAAACGACGCAAATTTTGTTTGGGAGCCACGTCGCACGACCGCGCAATTGTCAGTTAAAGCGACACAGTGCTGAATCGCAAAAAGGAGCCTGGTCATTTACCTGCATTTTGGTCTGGGTCTTAAGTGGTTAAATAACAAACTAAAAATTTTTTTTAACTTTATCTTCTGCAGATTTGTTGTGCCCACTTCCAGTCTACATGCATGTACGGTACTTCAGCAGTTGCTGCATGGAATTTCTCAGGGTGGGTTTTCTGATGACGATAACAGTAAATCATCGCTGCATAATGTGTGGTAAAATGGTCGCTTGTGGTCAAGAACACAGAACTGGAGAGGATAAGCCACACCAGAGAGGAATGAATGTATAAAAGGTAATTCTGTTAGATGGAAGCTCTGGAGAGAGCAGATAAATGTAAATTGTGAAATGTACATATATATCTGTTTGTATGAAGAAAAAAAAACCTGAAAATTAATAAAGAAATTAAAAAAAAAAAAAAAAACACAGAACTGGAAAACAGGAACAGAGTGTTGTTGCTTTATAACAAGTGCCTAATCAAGGACCTTCAAGGCAACATCACAAGGTATTTAATAAAAGCTGGATTTTTTTAAAATGTATTGAAAACGTTTAAAATAAAATGTAACATGTGTAAGTGAAACAATTCAATGACTGGGTTTAGATATTATGGTATAAAAAAAATATATGATATATATGTTATATACAGTGCCTTGAAAAAGTATTCATTACCGTTGAAATTTTGTGAAAACCATTTATAATTTTCCTTCCACTTCACAATTATGTGGCACTTTGTGTTTGTCTATTACATAAAATCCCAATAAAATAAATGTACGTTTGGTTGTAACACGAGAAAATGTGGAAAATTTCAAGGGGTGTGAATACTTTTTCAAGGTGTATCTCTCTCTCTCTCTCTATATCTCGATACATCTATCTAGTAATACAAAGTCATGTCAGACTTTCGGAATTTCAAAGAGGACACATTTTTGGTGCCGGCTTAGCTGGTGCCTCTGTGACGGACGTTGCCAATTTATTTGCGTTGTTGCGAAGTACAGTATTAAAAAGTTATGATGACATTTACAGTTTCTGGGGAAATGTTGTCTGATACGCACAAGCACAATTAACTGACCGTACGAGAAAAAAAGGACATTGGGCAGGATTGTGACCTGGATTTTTGCATGAAGAGTGGTATTAGATTCCATTATCCTCCATCCAAGACTTATATTGGTCAATTCCCAGGAGAATTCCAGCTGCCTTGGATGGCAGAAGTGGTCCAACAACATATTGGGCAACGGTTTCATTCTTTTACCATACATGTTACTATAATTTTGTTCAACATGTATGTATATACACACATATACACACATATACACACATATACACACATTAACATTTGTTTCTACAAATGCATTTACCCAATCATCTTACTGTGCCTGTTCTACAGATGCCCTGAAGGGAACAAGCTGGTAGACAGCCGAGTATGTACGAGTAGTAAGTGGCTATTATATTAGGATTAGGATTGATTATCACCAGTCATAGTCAAGGAGGCTCATTTGGAATAAGGAAAAGTTTGAGAAATGCTGTGTTCATTTCAGCCAAGGGACACTAGGAGGTGCCAGAGACAACAATATAAACTTATCTTGTAGACTAAACCATTAAAAAAAAGGAAAACTACAGTCTTATCCATATTGTTAAAGAGTTCAATATTAGTAATAGTGACTGATATATTCATAATGATGCAACAGAAATGGTTACTTTTTTATTCTGCACACTGTAATCCTACACTTTCTAGGATAGAAATAAAAAATACCCCTTTTTTCTTTTTTAATTCATTTTTTTTTTCTTTTTTGCTGCTGTGATTTGTCTTCCTGTTAGAATATGGCTATGGTCGCTCTCCATGTTCCCACTGTATGTAGGAACATAGCCATCCTCTCTTGCTAGGACCGGAGATGAATTATGAGATTTGTTGTGTACATAGAGGAGTGCACATAACAACGACTAACGTGCACTGCTCTTACCAAACCAACTGAAGTGAGAAGAAAAAGGAGAGGTTTGGTAGCTCAATGTGGATGTTACAAGTAGGCAAAACACAGCAAGGGCCATAAAAAAAGCATCCACACAGGGATGCACAGGTGTTCCATGTATTCCTTTGCAGGCAGTCCTACTGATTTAATTTGGGACACCACGGCTGCATAGACAGACGCTACTCTCAGACTGACATCCATGAGGGTGCATGGCTCGGAATACAGACATTGTGCATAGAGGGCCATACACCCCCACTGACGTCAGGATGGTAGAAGCCTCTGTATCCGTACAGCCGCTGCATCCCAACTGACATCAATGGTACTGCCTGTATCCGGACAGAACACCTGTGCAGGTAAACATGGCCGTCGCACCAACACCTGTGTGAACAAGGCTTAAAACAATATTTCGGGAAACAGGTTACAGGATCATTAACCACTTCACTCCTGGAAGGATTTACCCCCTTAATGACCAGGCCATTTGTGACACGGCACTGCGTTACTTTAACTGACAATTGTGTGGTTATGTGACTAATACAATTTATGTCCTTTTTTCCCCCCACAAATTAAGCTTTCTTTTGGTGGTATTTAATCACCTCTGCAGTTTTTATTTTTTGCGCTATAAACAAAAAAAATATAGACAATTTTGAAAAAAAGAAAAAATATATATGTATATATTTTTTTTACTTTCTGCTATACATATCCAAAAAATAAAAATGTATTCATCAATTTAGGCCAATATGTATTCTTCTACATATTTTTGGTTTTAATTTTTTTTTGTTTTTTTACTGGTAATGATGGTAATCTGCGATTTTTAGCAGGACTGACATTGCAGCGAACAAATATATGACTCTAAGTGACACTTTTTGGGGACCAGTGACACCAATAAAAATAAAGTGAACAGTGCTAAAAATTACTGTACAAATGACACTGGCAGGGAAGGGGTTAACTACATGGGTTGATCAAAGAGTTAACGGTGTTCCCAAGTGTGTTTCGAACTGTGTGTGTGTGTGTGTGGGGGGGGGTGAAATTTCCCGATCTCTGCAGCCGAGCATGAGGAATATGTCTCCCTGCCTGTGATTAGCGCAGCGCCGTGCAGACTTCCTGGTGGGCTCTGCACGTGCACTGTGCAAACACGCCGGAGCTCATCGCTAGTGCCGATAGGAACACCACAGAGATCATCTTGGGCAGTCTCTGCTGACTGGAACCATCTATGACCGGCTTTAGGATATTGTTTAATGTCCACTTACAATAAGCAAATTATGCAAAAGTAAACCTTGCAACTTTATAATTCCACAATCTTTAGGTAAGAAAATAATCCATTAAGACCCAAAACTACTGCTGCATGCCAACCTTTGGTCATCTCTGCGTTAACTACATATTTTTTTATATTATTTAAGTTAACACAGAAGGAGTGAACATAACCTCTACAGGGAACCAACTTAAATCAGAGCTCCACCCTAAAGTATAACTTTCGCTCATTGTATTCCTCCCCCCTCTGGTGGCACAATTGGCACCTTTGGGGGGGGGGGGGGGGGACAGGATAGCTGTCTTTGACAGGTATCCTTTCCCACCTCCAGTAATACGGCCCTCCCCTGGCCGCCGGGCTAAATCAGAGAGAGGAGCGGGGCCTCGCGCATGTGCAGTAGGGTTCCTGGCATGAAGCCGAAAGTCTTTCGGCTTTACACCGGGAACCCTACTGCCAACATCGCTGGACTCCAGGACAGGCAAGTGTCCATTTATTAAAAGCCAGCAGCTGCAGTATGTGTAGCTGCTAGCTTTTATTTTTTTCCCCCCTGGACCTTCTCTTTAAACAGGTTCTAATTCTGCTTTTAATAATACAAAAATACTGAAGTTCTTCTGAATTCAGTAGACTGGATTTTTTATTTTTTTAAAGGGGCTGTTTGACGACAATGCTGTCCAGTAGTAAAAAAAAAAAAAAATGGTTTACCACATTGGCACAAAAACAGTTTCAAGTGCATTAGGGTGCAATTCATTTACAGTGCAGAAAATAAGTATTTGAACACCCTGCTATTTTGCAAGTTCTCCCACTTGGAAATCATGGAGGGGTCTGAAATTGTTATCATAGGTGCATGTCCACTGTGAGAGACATAATCAAAAAAAAAAAATTCCAGAAATCACAATGTATGATTTAACTATTTATTTGTATGATACAGCTGCAAATAAGTATTTGAACACCTGAGAAAATCAATGTTAATATTTGGTACAGTCGCCTTTGTTTGCAATTACAGAGGTCAAACGTTTCTTGTAGTTTTTCACCAGGTTTGCACACACTGGAGGAGGGATTTTGGCCCACTCCTCCACACAGATCTTCTCTAGATCAGTCAGGTTTCTGGGCTGTCGCAGAGAAACACGGAGTTTGAGCTCCCTCCAAAGATTCTCTATTGGGTTTAGGTCTGGAGACTGGCTAGGCCACGCCAGAACCTTGATATGCTTCTTACAGAGCCACTCCTTGGTTATCCTGGCTGTGTGCTTCGGGTCATTGTCATGTTGGAAGACCCAGCCTCGACCCATCTTCAAAGCTCTAACTGAGGGAAGGAGGTTGTTGCCCAAAATCTCGCAATACATGGCCCCGGTCATCCTCTCCTTAATACAGTGCAGTCGCCCTGTCCCATGTGCAGAAAAACACCCCCAAAGCATGATGCTACCACCCCCATGCTTCACAGTAGGGATGGTGTTCTTGGGATGGTACTCATCATTCTTCTTCCTCCAAACAGGGTTAGTGGAATTATGACCAAAAAGTTCTATTTTGGTCTCATCTGACCACATGACTTTCTCCCATGACTCCTCTGGATCATCCAAATGGTCATTGGCAAACTTAAGACGGGCCTTGACATGTGCTGGTTTAAGCAGGGGAACCTTCTGTGCCATGCATGATTTCAAACCACGACGTCTTAGTGTATTACCAACAGTAACCTTGAAAACGGTGGTCCCAGCTCTTTTCAGGTCATTGACCAGCTCCTCCCGTGTAGTCCTGGGCTGATTTCTCACCTTTCTTAGGATCATTGAAACCCACGAGGTGAGATTTTGCATGGAGCCCCAGTCCGAGGGAGATTGACAGTCATGTTTAGCTTCTTCCATTTTCTAATGATTGCTCCAACAGTGGACCTTTTTTCACCAAGCTGCTTGGCAATTTCCCCGTAGCCCTTTCCAGCCTTGTGGAGGTGTACAATTTTGTCTCTAGTGTCTTTGGACAGCTCTTTGGTCTTGGCCATGTTAGTAGTTGGATTCTTACTGATTGTATGGGGTGGACAGGTGTCTTTATGCAGCTAATGACCTCAAACAGGTGCATCTAATTTAGGATAATAAATGGAGTGGAGGTGGACATTTTAACGGCAGACTAACAGGTCTTTGAGGGTCAGAATTCTAGCTGATAGACAGGTGTTCAAATACTTCTTTGCAGCTGTATCATACAAATAAATAGTTAAAAAATCATAAATTGTGATTTCTAGAAAAAAAAAATTGGATTATGTCTCTCACAGTGGACATGCACCTACGATGACAATTTCAGACCCCTCCATGATTTCCAAGTGGGAGAACTTGCAAAATAGCAGGGTGTTCAAATACTTATTTTCTGCACTGTAGGCTATACAGTGCATCCGGAAAAAATTTACTTATTTCACATTTTGTTGTTATTTACAGCGTTATTCCAAAATGGATTAAATTCATTGTTCAGATGTACATACAATACAGTAAGTATTCCTAGCCTTTGCTTAATACTTTGTTGAAGCACCTCTGGCTTCAGTTACAGCCTCAATAATTTTTCAGTATGATGCTACAAGCTTGGCACACATATTTTTGGGCAGTTATTCCCATTCTTCTTTGCAGGTCCCAAGCTTTATCAGGTTGGATGGGGAGCGTTTGTGCACAGCCATTTTAAGATTTCTCCAGAAATGTTTAGTTGGGTTAAGTCTGGGCTCCGGCTGGGCCACTCAAGAACATTCACAGAGTCGTCCCATAGCTACTCCTTTGTTATCTTGGCTGTGTGCCTAGGGTTGCTGTCCTGTTGGAAGACGAACCTTTGCTCCAGTCTGACGTCCACAGAGCTCTGGAGCAGGTTTTCATGAAGGATGGCTCTGTACGTTGCTGCATTAATCTTTTCTTTCACCCCGACTAGTCTCCCAGTTTCTGCTGCTGAAAAACATCCCACAGCATGATGCTGCCACCACCATGCTTCTCTGTAGGGATGGTATTGGCCAGGTGTCAAGTGGTGTCTTGTTTCCTCCGGACATGCCATTCAGGCCAAAGAGTTTAATCGTTTCATCAGACCCGAGAATTTTGTTTTTCATTGCGACAGTACTTCAGGTGTCTTAT
This sequence comes from Rana kukunoris, assembly GCA_029574335.1. Classification (NCBI taxonomy): domain Eukaryota; kingdom Metazoa; phylum Chordata; class Amphibia; order Anura; family Ranidae; genus Rana; species Rana kukunoris. Next base: position 419,730,842 of record CM056053.1, read on the forward strand.
GGCAAAGTCCAGATGGGCTTCCTTGTGCCTTTTACTGAGGACTGGTTTGTATCTTGCCACTCTACAATACAGACCTGATTGGTGGAGTGCTGCAGAGATGGTTGTTCTTCTGGAAGGTTGTCTTCTCTCCACAGAGAAACACTGGAGCTCTCTCATAGTGAACTTTAGGTTCTTGGACACCTCCCCAACTAATGCCCTTCTCCCCGATCGTTCAGTTTTGCCGGGCAGCCTGATCTAGGAAGAGTCCTGGTGGTTCCAAACTGCTTCCATTTAAAGATGATGGAGGCCACTGTGCTAATTGGGACCTCCAATGCTGCAGAAAATGTTCTGTACCCTTCTCAATCTTGTATCGAAGGTCTACAGACAATTCCTTGAACTGCATGGCTTGGTTTGTGCTCTGCCATGAACTGCTGACCTAAGCACAATTTTTAGCATCATGGCTAATGGGGACATAAGTCAGCAATAAATATCAGATGGAAATTATAGCAATCGTCTCAAAAACAAACAAATATAAAAACATAAATTTAATAAAACACACATTTTAAGAGCCGGTTCACACTGGGGTGGCGACTCCGCAAGGCTTCCTGAAGACAACTTCAGAGGCGACTTGCAAAATGACTTCTGTATAGAAGTCAATGCAAGTCGCCCTGAGCCGCCCCCGAAGTCGTACAAGAACCTTTTTCTAAGTTGGAGCGACTTGCGTCGCTCCTATTAGAACGGTTCTATTGAATAGAACGCGACTTGTCAGGCGGCTGAGTCGCCCGACGAGTCGTCCCAGTGTGAACCGGCTCTAAATAGAGCTTCACTTACAAAAATAATAAAAAAAAATTAAAGCCTAATTTTAAAAAGGTTAAATGCTCATTAAAGGAGTTGTAAAGGTAAACATTTGCTGAAATGACTGTTTACAGGGTATAGAGACATAATAGTTAACGGATTCCTTTCAAAAATGATTAAAAATAGATAAAAATCAATCATATAATGTGCCTGCACTTTCAGTTTCGTTTTTCATCTAGTTTCATGCTTGTGTGAAGGACAGAGACACAGAGCCAATACAGGGCAGTGTTTGTTTTTAAAACGAAAGTGATTGGTTCTGAGGGGTTTTAGACACACAGTAAACACACCTCCTTGATTAGAGACCACAGAGAGAAGCTCCAAGTACTTTTTTCATAAGGAAACGGACAAGCAGGAAGTGTGCAGAACAGAGAAGGATTGCAGCAAAAATGAACAATGAAGACATGAAACCAGGACTGCATTAGGGTACAAGAAGCTATTTAGCTAAAAAAAAAAAAAAATCCTTTAGTGACCCATTAAGTCTAGGGGACTTTATGTTGGGGGACTTTATATTACCCTACTCCTCATACTGACTTGTGAATGGGCCCTTTGTGTCATCGGGTACCATGGAGGGCTATCAATCTTACATTTTACTTGATGCAACTGCCGAAAAGAGGAATCTGCGGTGGACTAGTCACACAAATGGGAGGGAGGCAAGTATTACACCTTATTCCTCTATCCCTAAACTCATCAAGCATTTACCCAGTGCAGCGTGGGGGGTCTGACTGCAAGGGTATTTAGTTTTCCTGTGCTCAGATTTGGGATTTAAATGCATCACTTTAATAGGTTTGACTGCAGTATTCTACGTACCAATGAATATAGGCGTCAGGTCCACTTTAAGATGGTGGCCAGCACTGCGCACATGTCAGGAGATTTTGCAGTGCTGAGTGCAGGCAGTGACCAAATCCGGCTATTTGTTCTTAATGGATTTAAAATATTATTGGCCTGAGCCGTATGATGGAAACGCTTTGTGACAGGCTGACATGTTTTGATAGGTGCTGAGGTAAGTAAACAGATTTTTTTAATTAGCTGAAAACAGCAAGCAAAGTATTCTATGGGGGGGTCATTGAGATCTGAAAGTTTAAATGTTAGTTTAAGCATGCTGACTATGACTGGCCTCTTCTAGAGAATTTTAATTTTTTTTGGATAGGATTTTGATTCAGGAGGTCAAGCAGCTGTGCGGTGGAATGTATCACAATCAAACCTCAGTTCATGACAGCTTGCAGGGAACATGTCCAAATATTTATTACCTTAAAGAACAGGGTCATTCTATCTTCCCTTTTTATAGTATTTCTGCCGAGTTAGGCCGATTCAGTTGCAAATATCCCCCTTTCCCAAATAGATTTCACACAGAGGATATGCAGGTTTATACAAATTCCTCTAAGCATTTAAGGGTGATAAATCCTATGTAAATTCAAAAGAACCATCCCTTTCTTAGTTCAGCAGGAATCAGCCAAAATTTGGTTTGTGTATGGCCAACATTAAGCTGAACTCCAGGATTAGGCCTCATGCACACTGGATGTTTTTTGACGTTTTTACAGCAGCTGTTTGTGGCTGTAGACATTTTTTTCTACAGTCATTAAAGGAGATGTAAAGGAATTATTTTTTTGGCCTAAAACTAATGTCTGAAAGGTAGACAGAACAGTGTAAGGATTCTGTTAAAAAACGAGTAAATACCTATTAAATTCCTTCATCTATATCACCTCCGGCGTTCTAGTTTCTGTTCTCTCATTCACTTCCTGGTTTGCATCACTTGTTCATGTAAGAACTACATTTCCCAGTATGAATTGCGGCACGCCCAGTATTTCACACCTCCTTGAAGTCTAACACGTAGAGAGCGTCCTGCCACACAGATGTAGTTCCCAGGAGGGGGCGAGCACGTCACTGACCACCGCAGTAAAGTCTCCCTTCATGATCGTCAGTAAAATCAGACAAGCAGGAAGTGAACAGAACAGAGAAGAAATAGATCAACTTCTGAGCAAAAATGAACAATGAGGAAGTGAAAAGAGGAATGTCTGCAGGTAAAGGATGCTTATTATGAAAAAAAAAATGTTTTCCTTTACAACCCCTTTAAACTCTCCATCTTATGTGTCCATGCATACATAGGCTGTTATCAGCAGTTTTGGGCAGTGGCATTTTTGAGCAGTAAAAACTAAAAACAAATGGGTTCGGAGAGGCGTTTTTCAGCTGTTAAAACGTCGATAAATGCTCAAAAACGTCGCTCACCAGCGTTTATTTTACATTTTTGATTCATCGTAAAAAAAAAATGTTTTCTAAAAAAAAAAAAAAAAAAAAAAACGCTAATAAACGCTAAAAGCACTATTGCAAAAACATTGAAAAATTGTTGAAAAACTCACTGAAAAGCGACTGTTGTTTTTATAACATTATTTTAATGCCCAGTGTACATGAGGCCTTACTATGACTTCAAATAGTTTGTTTGGATTAAACAAACTTTACTAACAGATGCATCCGCTGGAATTGTGACATCATCTGCCCGCCTCCCCACCTCCAAGGCTTCCTACAGATGGCTGAGCAGCGGTCAGTCAGACTATCTTTTGTTCCAGAAACGGGACAGGGAGTCCCCATACCGGTGCAAGAACACAGCTCTGTATTACCAAATGTAGCTGATGCTACATAACGTTAATACAGCAGTGTCAATGGACACATCTATTAGTAAGAAAAATAGTTTGGGACAGCTTGGCTCAAACAACTATTTAAAGTCACAGTAAACCTGGAGTTAGGCCATGATTGCTCAACCTGCAGCCATCCAGCTGTTGCAGAACTACAAGTCCCATGAAGCATTGTAAGGCTGTCGGTTAAACAAGTATGACTCCCAAAGGCTGAGGCTTGATGGGACCTGTAGTTTCGCAACAGCTGGAGGGCCACAGGTTGACTATCCATAAGTTAGGCTTTAACAAAGGGGTGTAAAAATGATTGACTTTCAGGGGGCCACACTAGAAGAAGAGGAATTGCCTTGAGGCTAAGGAAAGCCATGCGGCTTAAAAATATAAACGCTGTCCCTGTCCAGACACACCCATAAGACTCCCTTAGCCATTATACATTGGTAGTTTGTATTAACTCATCCAGTTGGAAGGATTTCCTGTGATGTAATTTCCCATGGAGGAAGCAATTGGCTGTTGGAGTCATCACTTCCTGTTTGTCATTGCTTTTGTTGTCTATGAATAAAAAGCCAAGTATAGTGCTCGGTGGAGGCAATCGTGCGATGGAGCTGAGAACCTAAGTTGTGGTGATATCTGTTTACTTGGGTATATACGGGAAATGGAGTGATAGGTAAGATGCATTATACCACCAGACAGAATGTGTGCTTATTAGCACAGGCGATATGGGGCCGGATTCAGAAATGTTTTAAGTCGGCGTATCTCCAGATACGCCGACATAAGTCCAAATGTGCGCCGTCGCATCTTTGCACCGATTCACAAAGCGAGATACGTCGAAAAACATGGCTTCAGCCATCCGACGTAACTTGCCTACGCCGGCGTATCGTGAGCGCATAGTTACGCTGGACGCATTCGGCGTTCCCATTATAAATATGCAAATGAGTAAGATATGCCGGTTCACGAAATTAGATGCCCCCGGCCGCTTCATATACGCGATTTGTGTAAGGCTTACGTCCGGCGTAAAGTTACCCCTCATATAGCAGGCGCAGCTAATGCAAAGGTATGGGCCAGAGAACAACCCCACCACATTTTACGTTGAGTACGCCATTTGCGTAGTACTACGTGAATAGGGCAGTACGTAGGTTACATTTATTTTACTTTTTATTTTTACACTGTCCCTATAAAAAAATTTTTTTGGATCACTTATTCCTATTACAAGGAATGTAAACATCCCTTGCAATAGAGAAAAGGCATGACAGGACCTCTTTAATGTGAGATCTGGGGTCAAAAAAACAGTTAAATGCAATAAAAAAAAATGTCTGCGTCACTTCCGTCATCCAACGGCATTGAGTCGAGTAGGGGCCCATCATTCCCTCACTTGACTGAGGGGAAAGGATCAGATCGTCTCCACCCCTACCGACGACTCTGGTAAGCGGCGGAGACAACCGGAAAGCAGTGGGAGGGGTGTGGGCACCACTCCCGCAGTCGATAAAAGCTGTCTCGCGCCGTGGAGACCACTTTTAGCCACAGTGGACCGCCTGCCATTTCAGAAAATACTGGGGCTACGACAGCTATCTGCTGCCATAACAACGGTATTTTTTTTAAAACAAACATGTCATACTTACCTCCACTGTGCAGTTCGTTTTGCACAGAGTGGCCCACATCGTCCTCTTCTGTGGTCCCTCGGCAGGTCTCGCGGCTCCTCCCCACAATAGATAACCCCCTCTGGGAAGCCCTCTCCCGAGGGGGTTACCCTGCGGGCGTGCTCCCGTATCATACACTTGACGAACATAGCCCCCGAGTGTATGACTCGGCCCCACCCGCCAGTGGCAGCAGCTTTGGATTTGATTGACAGCAGCGGGAGCCAATACTATCAATTCATCCAATGAAGAGCAGACAAGACGTGGGGAAAGCGTCACGGGATCATGCCCACGGAAATTCGGGGCTCAGGTACGTAAAATGGGGGCTCAGTTGGGGGCGGACACAGCAAGGTGTTTTTCCACTTTGAAAAACACAACCCCTTTAATGAAAAGCAGTTTTATTTTTGCAAAATAAGTACATTAATGCTATATTGGTACATTGGGGAGCTGGAATTTAGGGGGGGGAGGTGGATAAAAAGGTGAATTTAGCCTTTAACCCCTTAAGGACCGCCTCATGCCGATATACATCGACAGAATAGCAAGGCTGGGCACAAGCACGTACAGGTACGTTGCCCTTTAAGTGCTCAGCCGTGGGTTGCGCTCACAACCCGGTCAGAAGGTGCGTGACCACACCCGCGGGACCAGCGGACCCGATCACCACCAGTGTCTCACAATCGGGTCACAGGATCTGAAGAACGGGGAGAGGCGAGTGTAGACAAACCTTTCCCGTTCTTCTCTGTGGCTTGTCACTGATCGTCTGTTCCCTGTCATAGGGAACGACGATCAGTGACGTCAAACGTCCAGCCACACCCCCCTACAGTAAGATACGCACAATAGGACACACATAACCCCTTTAGCGCCCCCTAGTGGTTAACCCCTTCGCTGCCATTGTCATTTTCACAGTAATCAGTGCATTATTATAGCACTTTTCGCTGTGAAAATGATAATGGTCCCACAAATGTGGCAAAAGTGTCCGATGTGTCCTCCATAATGTCGCAGTCTCAAAAAAAAAAAAAAAAAAACGCTCATCGCTGCCATTACTAGTAAAAAACATTAATAAAAATGCCATAAAACTATCCCCTGTTTTGTAAACGCTATAACTTTTGCGCAAACCAATCAAACGCTTGTTGCGTTTTTTTTTTTTACCAAAATTATGTAGAATTATACGTATCTGCCAAAACTGAGGAAAACATTTTTTTTATATATTTTTTGGGGGATATTTATTATACCAAAATGTAAAAAATATAGATTTTTTTTTAATTGTCGCTCTATTTTTGTTTATAGTGCAAAAAAATAAAAACCGCAGAGGTGATAAAATACCACGAAAAGCTCTATTTGTGGGGGGAAAAAAAAAGACGCCAACTTTGTTGGGGAGCCACAGTGCACGAACGCGCAATTATCAGTTAACGCGACGCAGTGCCGAATCACAAAAAGGGGCAAGGTCTTCAACCTGCATAATGGTACGGGTCTTAAGCAGTTAAGTAGACACCACTGCTCCAGTCGTCTCCATTTACTTCTGGGTCCTGCGCCGAGCGGCTGCCCTGCTGCACTGTGAACACAGGTCAGTTGCTTGACACAGGCGACATTCAAAGAATGCTTTGCATTCTCTGAGTGAATGCAAGGCATTTTCTGATTGGATGAGGTGGCGTAGCAGGCTGGTGATGTCATACTCACAACATTATCCAGAAAAAGCTGAGATTTACCTGAATGGTGCCCATGCTGAACGGACGCCCTCCTGTGCTCACAATGCAGCAGCTCAGTGCAGGACCAAGAGGCAAGTGGAGATTAGTGGTGCTTATTTCAGGGATTTTCATCTTCCAGAAGCATCGGCTACGTAGGATATATGCAGTCACATCGCTTACAGCTGGACCAATGTAACTGTACAAAGTATCCATACCTGGATTCTTTAAACTTTTATGAAAATGGAGGAATTTGGTCCAAGTGAAGTATGTGAATGTGTGTGAGTTGGGGTGTATTTGAGGGAACTGCATACCCCCCCCCCCCCCTTTGATAGCTCATATAAGGAAAGTAGACTGGACTGGACTTCTACAAGAAACAGAACATGAAATTAATATCCTTGTGCAGGCTTAATAATAAACTAATTATTTTTGCCCCTTTGACGCTTCAGCTTGAGTCACAGGTCACCCGAGGTCTGACAGCTGCTGCCTGATGCCACCAAGTCCCAGATTTCAAAGTACCTCTTTGTTAGAGATTTATATAATTGGGTGCAAAAGAAGCCCACTGTAGGCATTAGGAATGTACAGACTACTTTGTGCCTTATGTATAAAAAAACATTATTCCATTCTTAAGCATCTCACTACGATCTTATCTGTGCTCCTATTTAATCTTCACCCTTCGCTTGCTGTGTGTGTATAATCTTTACCCAAATATATAGTTAGGCCATAAAATTATAGCACTTACTGTCATTTATTTCTCACATATTTGTGTCATTACCATGCTATAGCAGTGAAATGACAAAGGTTGACATATTTTCACTGTAACTAGTTGTCTAAATGAATAGCACCAAGCTTTGTACGTGTATAAAGTCACATCACTACATACATGGGAACTCTGCCTTACACAATGTTGTTTCAAAGAGCACAAACAAGCCAGTGATGTTACTTTTTCATACATAAGCAGTTAGATAACCAAAGCCATGAAAGGAATACTATAACATTTTTGAGTCAATCTTATTTTTAAATTTGTTTAAAAGGAGAAGTAGGATCAAAGTTTTTTTGCCCATACGTATCCTATGGCTCACAGCAGTGCACTTAGTTCCACAATCCTGTGAACCACAATCAGCCAACAGCGGGCTTATATCCGCCGTCAGCTGATGTCCCAGAGGCAGTCCAGACTCTGGAATAATCTGGCTGAGAGCCACTCCCCCCTACTTCACAGCCTGGAGCACCAGTGAGTGCTGGAGGGGCAGAGCCGAAAGCTAGGGACTGCGTCACCGCTCTCTAACCACTGAAGACTGCAAACTGAGAGATCAGCAGTATTTGATTACTCAGTTCTTAATGCAGAAGCAATGGGGGACAGATGCAACATGAGATCAATGCTGCAGCCAGCTAGGAAATTATTATTTTTATTTCCCCCACTTCTCGTTTAAAGTTAATGCTTTTAGATACCATTCATACAAATTAAATGTTTATTTATAAAATACTAGTGTTACTAAACCCACAACAGTAAAATCAGTCTTTATATGCAGTAAAGTTAGTTATACTCACTGTGGAACCTAAGAGGTTAATCCTCTACACTGTGTAAAAAGTCTGTTTGATCCCGTCTTCTCTGGTTCTCCCCTTCTTTCACAGTCCCCAATCCATCTGCTGATAGTATAGAGCCTTGGGGGAAAACTGCACATGCTCAGTTTGGGGTGTGTTACTAGAGTTTTTTTTTCTTGGGAGTGTGCATGTGATCAGCACAGGGCCAACCCGCTCTGTCCAGGAATCATGAGTCCTGCAGCCTCATAGGACAATCAGGGAAGAATGAAAACCCCTACAAGCTTTAACCAGACACTACTGAAGGAAAGGTAATTAGCAGTTTATATGCCAGATATAGTCAATAAAGGGTCCTGGGTTTAGTAACACTTTAACCGCTTCAGCCCCAGAAGATTTTACCCCCTTCCTGACCAGAGAACAATTTGGCACTGCGTCGCTTTAACTGACAATTGTGCGGTCATGCAATGTTGTATCCAAACTAAATTTGCGTCCTTTATTCCCAATAATAGAGCTTTATTTTCGTGGTATTTGATTTATTTTGAAAAATGTTGAAAAAAAAAACAACAAATATTTTTCCGTTTTGCTGCAATAATTATCCCCCAATTAAAAAAATAAATAAATGCAATAAATAAAAATGTCTTCATCAGTTTAGGCCAATATTTACTCTACATATTTTTGGTAAAAAAAAAAAAAAAAAAATAAATCACAATAAGCGTATAGTGATTGGTTTGCGCAAAAGTTATAGCATCTAAAAAATAGGGGAAAGATTTATGACATTTTTATAATTTTTTTGAATTTGAATAGTAATGGCGGTGATTTTTAGTGGTATTGCGGAGAGACAGATCGGAAACTGGACACATTTTTGGGACCATTGACATTTATACAGCGGTCAGTGCTATAAATATGCATGGATTACTGTGTAAATGCTACTGGGAGGAAAGGGGATCAACACTAGGGGGCGAATAATTAAATTTTGATCATCACAGAGTGGAACTGTGGATCAAATAGGATATATATATGCCACGTCCCGGAATTAGTTTTAAGCAAATGAATATACACCATGTAACCATACACAAGTGTATAGTAGAGAATGGACTTTATAGGCGTAGTACAGTTAAAAATAGATAATTTATTACATGGAAAAAAGATACATAATGGGTGAGACACAAAAAAATATATATTAAAACATAAATTGTCACAATGAGTGGCAATTGACTAGCACATATCGAAGTGAGACAGACCACTAGAATGTATTTATACACATATAAAGGTAACCAAAACGTAGAGATTTCACATCTACTTAAATTGTATGGAATTTTGGAAACCAGTGCAATTTCTATAGGTGGAGTGTCACACGGTGGTTAGCCCAACAATGTTTCGCGTTTTTGACGCTTCTTCTGGAGCTTTTTAACACATATATTGGATGAATAGTGCTAAAAATATGTAAAATATAACAAAAAGGAATTTGCATTGGCAGAGGTCAAGGATGAAGGTTAGTTCACAGCAGGTTCAAGGCAGTATGGTTGCAGTAGACTTCTTGATATATACACTGTCACATTGGCGGTCCAGAATGGCTATTGAAGATAGCCTGACGTCTACTTGCAGGATAAATCCACCCAAAAAGGGCCACACATAGAAAGGGATCAACAAATCTCCTGAGGGGAGTTCTCCACTACAGGAAGGTAATCTTGCTGGGAGTACAATAAACTGGACCTCTGCCCGTGGTGGCGTGAAATCTAAAATGAGCAGGCGGCTCATCCTTGACCTCTGCCCATGCAATTTCCTTTTGTGTTATATTTTACATATTTTTAGCACTAATTATCCAATATCTGTGTTAAAAAGCTCCAGAAGAAGCGTCAAAAACGCGAAACATTGTTGGGCTAACCACCGTGTGACATTGCACTGGTTTCCAAAATTCCATACAATTTAAGTAGTTGTGAAATCTCTACATTTTGGTTACCTTTAAATGTGTATAAATACATTTTAGTGGTCTGTCTCACTTCGATATGTGCTGGTCAATTGCCACTCATTGTGACAATTTATGTTTTAATATATTTTTTTTTTTGTCTCACCCATTATGTATCTTTTTTCCATGTAATAAATAATCTATTTTTAACTGTACTACGCCTATAAAGTCCATTCTCTACTATACACTCGTGTATGGTTACATGGTGTATATTCATTTGCTTAAAACACTAGGGGGCGATCAAGGAGTTAAATGGGTGCGCCCCCAATGTGTTTTAACTGTATAGGGATAGGACTAACTAGGGGAGGAAACATATTGTTCCTACTTAGTAGGAACACAATCTGTCTCCTCTCCCCTGGCGGCACAGGTATCTGTGTGTTTACACACACAAAATCCCCCTGCTGGCTCTCGTACATGCAGCGATCTGCCCGCTGGCCACGCGCATCAGGTCCCCTGCTGTAAAGCAGGCATGCGTGCACCTTCTGGCAGCTCTCCTGGGCAAAGCCATACCTGTATGGGATTTTGCCCAGGAGAGCCATTCTGCAGCAGTAAAAGTATGCGGGAAACTGTTTAAGAAGAATTCCAGCTTGGACCATGGTAGCCAAATATATACCACACCAGTCTGATGCCCCTGGAAGCGAGAAATCACTAAAGACCCTTCTACTCCAGTGATTTCCCTTTGCTTCTGAGTCTATGGTGTAGTGGTGTCTACTTCAGTGATTTCCAGCTTCCATGGGCATTGGGCAGGTATGGTATATACATAGCTACCCTGGTCCAAACTGGGCCAAGGTAACAACGTAAAAATATACCATACCTGGAATTCTTCTTGCATAAAGGGAGCACCCATGTTATGGGATTTCCAGTGCACTATGCTAGATATACAAGGACAGATTATCTTGCTCCTGAGAGATTCAAAGGACAAGTTCAGTTTTAATAAAACATTCTTCAATAAATAGCAGAGTGCCAATGCGATCCAACCATTTTCAGTTTGTGGCCCTGCCCAGTGCAGAAAATATTAAATTCTCACCAAGTACCAGCCTTCCCTCTGACCTGACATTCTCAATTTTGGGCACATTGCCCACTGAGTAGCAGAAGGAAGTTCGATTTACATACATGGCAGAAAACCAAAAAAATCTACTTTTTCCTGGTTCGGCCTTAGAACTTCCAGGATCCAGTGTGTGTTTATATGTAAAGTAAGTATGCATGCATTGGACAGAGGATGCGTAATCGAATTTAAAATCCCTAGGATTTTTCCTAGAAAGGGTATATGAATAGCTTGCATCACACAGATAACACAGTTATCTACAACATCAGTTTGAAATAGGAAACAGACGCATACCGAATTTTCATCTTCCTCTTCCAGCTCCCTCTGTTGCTCTTCATGCCTTTTTGCTTTGATTTCCATTGCTTCTGTGATGAGGTCTCTGAGAATTGAGACAGGTTTTGCATTTTTGATGAACGTGTGCTGGAGATTAAAGAAAGAAAAAAAAGATTCCTTAAAGCCACAAGTAAGTAAATCACAACAAGCTAAGTGAGATGAAATGGTTTTGTAAAAGTTTCACATAAATATTAGATGATCATTGTCCAACACCAGTAAAACTAGAAGTATGAAGTGATGATTGGAACGTTCCACTGATCTCAGGAGGCATATCTAAGAAGGAAAGGTTTGATGGCCAGGTTGGAGGTTTTTTGAAGGAAACCATTGAGGAAAAAAAAAAAAGCATCTATGATGGCCAGAGTAAATGGTCATTGTCAATTTCTCCCCCGAGGTGGTCATACGTGGTCAAACTACTGTACACAGTGCCTCCATAGGAGCATAGCTAGCTACTAATCAAGCAGGTTATTGCTAACACAGTAAACATTTTCTTTGTCCATGAAGGACAAAATAAAAGGTTCACCAAGCTAAGCCTCCCTTCAGCATATACTCAACTTTCTTCATTCTATATGCAAACGCCAGGACCAGAAAAAGCCATGAAAAGCACAGAAAAAAGACCTGTGTACATCTCAAATCAGCAGGTTGGAGATCATACTGAGATATGGACTATTTGGCTGAACTCATGTGACAGCATCATTCTATATTAAAGTGGTTGTAAAGTCACATCTATTATATTCTTGTATTTTATGTTTTAGGAACATATTATATATAGTGTTTTTTTTTCCCTTTTTAATTATGACACCAAATACCTTCTTTGCCCTGCTCTGCTGTGTGGTCACATGTCCTCCCTCTGCTCTACTTCTCGATCAAAGGAGTATAGTAGGAGGGGCTGATATTCCCCTCTGACGTATGCAGGCTAGCAGAGAGAAGGCATGTGACCACACAGCAGAGCAGGATTAATAAGGTATTTAGCATTATTAGTAAAAAAAAAAAAAAAACAACAACACACACTGTAGACGCTGAATACACAGAAAGACATCAGTGGCATGTAAACTGACCACACTATCACGGGTCAGCAGTCATGAGAAGCGTGGTCAGATTACAGAGGGGAAGATAGGAACAGGCAGGATCAGCCAAGTATTGCACAACTTGGAAAAGAGACAATTGACACTACAAAAACAATATGCTATATATATCTTTATGTATATATAGATATATATATATCTATATATACATATATATAACCACTTTAAATCCCTACAGAAAACCTAGCCACCTATAAAAATTCAGATGAAAGTTCCCTGTAATAGAACACTCATTATACTCACCCTCCTTCGCAGCCCTGGTCTCAAATCTTCTCTCAGTACAGGCAGTCCCCAGGTTATGAACAAGATAGGGACTGTAGGTTTGTTCTCATGTCGAATTTGTTTGCAAGTCGGAACAGTAAATTTCTAAGTGTAACTCCAGCCTGTGCAGTGATGTGGGATATTCTGGGTGCTTCTACACATGCATTCATGCTAATTGGGGCTCCTGTTGCCATGCAGTACTGCAGTGTGGGATGTGTCAGGCGCTGCAAGATGGTTGCTCGGCGGTATCTGGTACCAGTGTGGAGCGCAGGCAGCCGGCTCTGATGTTATACCATCTCTGTTCCTAAGTAGGAGTCAATCATAACTCTGATGTTCCCAACTCTGGGACCTGCCTGTACCAGCACTGCATCCTCCATCAGGCTCTTCAGCGTTCAACACTTCCTAGAATGTTGGATAAATGCACCCCCTGCCATGCACCATGGTCCCATTCTCTGACCCACCAAGGCTGTGTCCTGACGTGTAGCAGGGGTTGAAAGATGGAACAACAGCCTGCAGAGGAAATGTAAGGCACCTGACACTCTCAGAAGAGTAAAATGCTGAAGCCGACAGGAGTTGTAGTACTTGAACAGAAGGATGGCATGTCACATGGGCCACTGGAGAGACGAGCATAAATACACTTCTATTGATGGATACTCTTAATTTCTTTTGTTTGCTTTAGGTCTTATAAAAACCTTACATGACTCACATACCTAATGACTCTTTATACACCACATCAAATAAACTGTTTAAAGAAAGAGCACATTTTTGCTTAGTAAATCAAATAAGAGAATTCAAATGGTAATTTCATAGCAATGGCAATGTATTTCCATACACATGACAAACGTAAAACGTTTTACAAGATAACATTACAGTTTAGAAGCTGCATTTAGGTAGCACTCGCTGCTGCTTCATTCATGATGTGTTTCAAGACTGTAAAAACAGTGAATCTGTAACCCGAACCATGCAACAGGAAAAATAAAAAAAAGGGGGGAAAAAAACGATAATATCTTCTGTAAACAAGGAAAGAGCTTAATTTGAGTCATTCCCAAAATATCTTTAAACCCAATTACAATGCAATTAGCTGGGTTTAAATGCCATGTGGACAGGCACATGTGTAACTCTACACTGTATACTTACACTAAGGAGAAATGTACATTAAATGTAAACCCTAGAGCTCCCAGTTGTATTAAAGTTTGACCACTTCAAAGGACCCCGTAGTTTGCCAAGGGCTGGTGCACTTTATACGTTCATAAACTCAATGTCTGTTTAGTGCTCAGAAAAGTTAGGCTGCTTACCTTTTAATCCTGTAATAAAAAAAAATATGTGTTTCATTGAGTAAATTACACACTCAATAAAATGATCGTGAGAGTTCTGAATAATAGGCATGATTGCTAATTTCTCATTAGACTTTAATCATTAGATCAAGCAGATTCTGCCCTGTGTTCAGGTAAACCAACATTCAGGAGTGTATTGTCAGCCTAATTCATGCCAAAAAAAATAAAAAAAAGATATAAACTGATCAAAAGGTTTTAGAATGTATCTTTAAATGCTTTCATAAAAACACTGGATTTTATTTAAACAGGACCCACAGCTTTGTACATATAATACCTTAGGCCGCGTACACACGACCGGTTTCCTCGGCAGAATCCATCAAGAAACTTGATGGGGGACGTATTCTGCCGAGGAAACCGGTCGTGTGTACACTTTTCGCCGAGTAAACCGTCGAGGAACTCGTCGAACCAAAAAGAGAGCAGGTTCTCTAATTTCTCGACGGGAGTCGAATTTGGCTCGTCGAGTTTCTCGTCAGGCTGGTTTCCGACGAGAAACTAGAGCGTGTGCATGCTAAGAAACCTGTGCATGCTCAGTTAAAAGTAGGAGACGGGAGTAAAAGTAGCATTTGTAATGGAGATAACACATTTTTCAAGCTGTAACAGACTGAAAAGTGCAAATAGGGCCAGATTCACGTATTCCAGAGCATCTTTGCTCTGGAGTAACGCTTCTGATTTGCGTTGCGCTGCCGAAATTTTAGGAGCAAGTGCTGTCATTCACGAAGCACTTGCTCCTAAAGTTGCGGCAGCGCATCACAAATGAGCCGGTGGAATTCAAATGTCGCGGGTACGGGGCGTGTAGTATGCTAACTACGCGCGATCCCGCCGCCAACGTACTGCGCATGCGTCGAGTGTCAAAACATCCCCGTGCGCATGCTCCAAAATCTGTGAATGAACGTCAATGACGTCACATTCCCATTCATGACCGTTTTACGCAAGCGACGTTTTTTTTTTTTTTCCCGACGCGATGACGACGCCTATACCTAACATAGGATACTCCAGCCCCATGTAGGTATATCTATGCGCCGCGTATCCCGTCCGGAAACGTCGTATCGTCATTGCGTCGCGCCGGATTTCGATCGTGAATTGCCGATTTCCGCTCATTAACATATTTTTTGAGCGTAAATCGGCGGGAACGCCCCCGGCGCCATTTTTAAGTTGAAGTAACGATGCGATGGCGAAACTCAGTTACGCTGCTCGCATCGGAACTTCAACCCGGCGTTTCTTGTTTTCTGGTTACAGAAAACAGAAACGCCGGCTCAAAGCCACAGTTAGGCTGGCGGATCACTCGATCCGCCAGCGTAACCTTTGCTGAATCTGGCCCATAGTCTTTTACCAAACTTTTACTTAACATGCAAACACATGAGATTAGCAAAAGCAGCCCCAAGAGTTGTGCCAGTGGAATCGAACTTCCCCTGCCGTCCTATGTGTTGAAGTCACCGCGTTTGAGAACGACGAGACTTGGTCTTTAACGCGTGTACGCAAAGCAAGCTTGTCGAGTTCCTTGACAAGCCTAACAAGGAACTCGACGAGGAAAACTATGTGTTTCATCCGACGAGTTTCTCGGTCGTGTGTACGCGGCCTCAAAGTATATATCTAAAGCAGGAGTCTCCAAACTACGGCCCTCCAGGTGTTCAGGAACTACAATTCCCATCATGCCTAGTCATGTCTACGAATGTCAGAGTTTTACAATGCCTCATGGGAAGTGTAGTTCCACAGCAGCTGGAGGGCCGTAGTTTGGAGATCCCTGATCTAAAGGACCATTGGAGCAGAGGGTATCGTAATGGGCAATTTCTATTCATCTATGTGGTGTGCTTTGAATAACAAACTAATGTCAAACCTTGCTTCGGAGAGGTAGAAATACTATTACCTGCAGGTTCTGGGTTTTGGCACTCTACTCTGCATATGAATTGCAGCGGTCAGGTCCATATACTTGTATGGGACCAACTATGGCAATTAGAACAGTGTCTATGGACTAGGAGCTGTGGGTTATGGAAGCACTACCGATGGCATGCAGGCTTTGAAGGTTATCACAAGTAGAATACCATGGCTGTGTACCGTAAGGTAGTTGTGCAGTTCCTTTGCAATGTGCATTAAAGCGTTTGTCACCCCAACACGTCATATTCCTTATACATTATGTGCCATGTACAATGAATATAAAAAGTCTGCACACCCCTGTTACAATGTCAGGTTTCTGTGAGGTAAAAAGAAAAAAAAATTCTGAACTTTTTCCACCTTTAATGTGATCTATAAACTGTACAACTCAGCTGAACAACAAACTGAAATCTTTTAGTTGGAAGGAAGTAAAAAAAAAAAAATAATAATATTGTTGCATAAGTGTGCATAACTAACATTCCAAAACGTTAATCTTCTTCTGGTGAATCCATTAGGTTATTGATTTGGATGTATGCTTTGGGTCGTTGTCATGCTGAAAGATGTATTTCCTCTTCATGTTCAGCTTTCTAGCAGAAGCCTAAAGGTTTTTAACTGGTATTTGGAACTGTTCATAATTCCTTTTAACCTTGACTAAAGCCCCTGTTCCAGCTGAAGAGAAACAGCCCTAAAGCATGATGCTGCCACCATCATGCTTCACGGTGGGTATGGTGTTCTTTTGGTGATGTGAAGTGTTTTTGAGCCAAACATAATCTTTTGGAATTATGGTCAAAAAGTGCAACCTTGGTTTCAGAAGACCATAACAAATTTTTCCACATGCTTTTGGGAGACTTCAGATGTGTTTTTGCAAAATCTAGCAGGGCTTGGTGTTTATTTCTTT